>CAUYLG010037681.1:0-27620 GCA_963573385.1 Cacajao melanocephalus
CAGTTTTATTTACAGAAGCCAAGGCCAGCAGTTATTGTGAGGAGAATGGGGCAGCCGTTACAACTTATTTTAAAACACAACTTTGTCTTTTATAAAATAGTGTTGTTCAGGTTCTAACTTTAGGCCAGCTAGAGCACAATAGTAGAGACAGGGTTTCACCATGTTAGCCAGGGTGGTCTCAAACTCCTGACCTCAGGTGATCCCCCTGCCTCAGCCTCCCAAAGCGCTAGAATTACAGGCATGAGCCACCACACCCATCCATAAATTCTTTATTGATCCCTCATCATATGCTTCTGTCTCTCACACAAAAAATAGAATTTTTTTTTTTTTTTTTTGAGACGGAGTCTTGCTCAGCCACTCAGGGTGGAGTGCAGTGGCACCATCTCGGCTCACTGCAACCACTGTCTCCTGGGTTCAAGTGATTCTTCCATCTCAGCCTCCTGAGTAGCTGGGAGTACAGTACCTGACATCTCATGCCTGGCTAATTTTTGTATTTTTAATAGAGACGGAGTTTTGCCATGTTGCCAGGCTGGTCTTGAACTCCTGACCTCACATGATCCGCACACCTTGGCCTCCCAAAGTGCTAGGCTCACACCCAGAAATTAAATGTTTTTTTAATGTCAGATACACAGGGAAAGAAATTAAGTTTTTTAAAAAAATTCTTATAAGTCTCCAAGGTTCATTATTTTTCTGGACTGAATTTTTATTTCTATTGTTAGTATACAAAATGTCAATAAAAATCATAAAAATGGGCCGGGCACAGTAGCTCAATTCTGTAACCCCAGCACTCTGGGAGGTCAAGGTGGGTGAATCACCTGAGGTCAGGAGTTCATAGCCAGCCTGGCCAACATGGTGAAACCCCATCTCTACTAAAAATACCAAAATTAGCCGGGCATGATGGTGCGCACCTGTAATCCCAGCTACTCAGGATGAGGCTGAGGCAGGAGAATTGCTTCAACCTGGGAGGTAGAGGTTGCAGTGAGCCAAGATCACGCCACTGCATCCCAGCCTGGGCGACAGAGTGAGTCTCTTTCTCAAAAAAAAAAAAAAAAAAAAAAAATCATAAAAATGTATTGGATACGTCTCATAATGAGACAGACAGAACTGATAATTCTTTTCAATTAGTATTATTAGTTGAATATTATTAGGCTAGAAAATCCAGTGTTGATCATCAAATCTCTTATTTTTCTTTTTTATTGAGATAACACTAAGAAATTTACATAATTAAGTAGTTGGTAATGAAGGATGGTTCTTTAAATTTTGCGTGTGGAAGCCATATTGTTCTATTGTCAACTTAGTCAAGCTAAGTATTTCCCAGAATTATCTTCCATATATAGAGCTGGCTAAAGAGAAACTTGTTTGGGAAGCAGAAGTGAAACAGGGCCGTTATACTTTTTGAAACTCTGCAGTCAAATGGAGTGACAGATAAAGGCAGAGATAACTGGTGCATTCCAGCTTGTACTGACTCTTCTCTGCTTTACTTTTGGGACTTCTTCCTGTATTACGGGCCTAATGACCAGCAAGGGCCCCAGACCCTCAGAGGCAACAGCTTCTCCAACTTCTCTATGACTTTCAACTCAGGGAGTCAGTTGGGCTTCACTTGGAACTCTCTTCCTATGCTGCAAAATGGAAACTCTCCAGGCAGTCAAGGGGGTACATAGATTCACTACCACAATTATGCAATTAAACATTATGTTACCATCATTCGGAGAAGTTCCCTGTGCCCCTTCGCAGCCAGTACCTTTCCCCAACCCCTGGCCTTTGACAGCCATAATCTACTTTCTATCACTATAGTTTTGCCTTTTCCAGGATTTCATATGAATGAAATCATATAGTATGTTGTATCTGGCTTCTTTCCATTAGTGTAAAGCTTTTGAGATTCATCTATTTTGTTGTATCAGTAGTTTGTTGCTTAGTATCCCATTGTGTGAATATACTGACATTTGCTTATCCATTTAATGGACATTTGGATTGTTTCCAGGTTGAGCTGCTATGAATATTTGCATGACTCCTCCAGGTAAATACCCAGAAAAGGAATTGCTAGGTTGTATGGTAAGTATTTCATCTTTTAAGAAATTGCTAACCTGCTTCCAAAGTAGTTGTACCATTTTGTATTCCCACCAGCAGTGTATGAGAGTTCTGCTCATTCTGCATCCTTGCCATTACTCCATATTGTCAGTCTTTTCATTTTTATTTTTATTTATTTATTTATGAGATGGAGTTTCGCTCTTGTTGCCCAGGCTGGAGTGCAATGGACGATCTCGGCTCACTGCAACCTCCGCCTCCTGGGTTCATGCGATTCTCCTGCCTCAGCCTCCCAAGTAGCTGGGATTACAGGCACCCACCACCACTCCCCACTAATTTTTAGTATTTTTAGTAGAGACGAGGCTTCACCATGTTGGCCAGGCTGGTCTTGGACTCCTGACCTCAAGTGATCCACCCACCTCAGCCTCTCAAAGTGCTGCAATTATGGGTATGAGCCACCACACCTGGCCTTAAAGTAATATTTCATAGTGGGTTTTGGTTTTGGTTTTTTTGTTTGTTTGTTTGTTTTTGAGACAGTCTTGCTCTGTTGCCCAAGCTGGACTGCAATGGTGCAATCTCAGCTCACTGCAACTTCTGCCTCCCAGGTTCAAGAAATTCTCCCACCTCAGCCTCCCAAGTAGCTGGGATTATAGGCATGTGCCACCACGCCCAGCTAATTTTTATATTTTTGGTAGAGACAGGGTTTTGCCATGTTGGCCAGTCTGGTCTCAAACTCCTGACCTCAGGTAATCCACCTCAGCCTTCCAAAGTGTTGGGATTACTGGCGTGAGCAACCGCGCCCAGCCTCATTGTGGTTTTAATTTGTACTTCCTTGTTGAGTAGTCTTCTTAAGCATTTTTTCATGTGTTTATTGACCATTTGTATCTTCTTTTATGACTTGTCTTTTGAAATATTTTGCCCATTTTTAAATATAAAAATTACCTTTTGTTATTTGTTTATATATTCTGGATATAAGCCCTTTGTTCAGATAGGTTTTGAAAATATTTTCTCCAATTCTGGGCTTGCCTTTTCATTATCTTAATTTTGTCTGAAGAATACAAGTATTTTATTTTGATTATGTCCAGTGAATCAAAACAAAATTTTTTTTTTTAATTTTTTGAGATGGAGTCTCGCTCTGTCACCCAGGCTGGAGTGCAGTGGTGCAGTCTCAGCTCACTGCAACCTCCTCCTCCCTAGTTCAAGCAATTCTCCTTCCTAGCCTCCCAAGTAGCTAGGACTACAGGTATGCGCCACCATGCCCAGCTAATTTTTGTATTTTCAGTAGAGATAAGGTTTCACCATGTTGGCCAGGATGGTCTTGATCTCTTGACCTCATGATCCACCTGCCTCAGCCTCTCAAAGTGCTGGGATTACAGGCGTGATCCACCATGGCTGGCCCCCCAAAAAATTTTTATGGTTTGTGTTCTATTTAAGAAATCTTTGCTTATTCAAATTTCACGAGGTCTATGTTTTCCTTTAGAAATTTTATGGGGTTTTTTTACACTTATATCAATGATACTTTTTTTTTTTTTGAGATGGAGTCTTGCTCTGTCACCCAGGCTGGAGTGCAGGGGCGCAGTCTTGGCTCACCGTAACCTCTGCCTCCCAGGTTCAAGCGTTTCTCCTACTTCAGCCTCTCAAGCACCTGGGACTACAGGCACTTGCCACCACACCCAGCTAATTTTTTTTGTATTTTTAGTAGAGATGGGTTTTCACCATGTTAGCCAGGATGGTCTCAATTTTCTGACCTTGTGATCCACCTACCTCAGCATTCCAAAGTACTGGGATTATAGACACGAGCCACCATCCCTAGCCTCAGTGATACATATTGAGCTAACTTTTATATATGGTATTAGGTACGGATTGGGGTTCATTTTTTCCCCATGTACATATCAAGTGCTGTAATATAATTTGTTGAAAAGATTATTCTTTTCCCCCCATTTTAAAGGGCTTTGTTGAAACCCAGTTCACCATAGATGTGTGTGGCTACTTCTAGACTCTTGTTTCATTGATCTAGGTCTGCCCTTATGCCAATTTCACATTATCTTGATTAGTGTAGCTATAAAGTAAGTACTGAAATCAGTTAAATATGCATCCTCCAACTTGGTTGTTTTTTGCAACATTTTTTGGCTGTTCTGAGTCCCTTGCTTTCACATAGAAATTTTAGAATCACCTTGTCATTTCTACCCCCAAAAAATGCCTGATTGGATTTTGATTGGGACTGCATTGAATCTTTAGATTAATTTGGGGAGAATTGATGTCTTAGCAATATGGAATCTTCCCAACTCATGAACATAGTATATCTCTTATTTATTTATTTATTTACTCCTCCATTTAACTTTTCTCAGCCGTGTTTTTTAACTTTAGTGTACAGGTCTTGCATGTATTTTGTTTAATATTTCCTTAAGTGTTTTTCTGATTTTTGTGCTGTTGCAAGTGGTATTTTAAATTTTTCAATTTCCAATTCTTCAATGCTAGTTTATAGAAATACAATAGTTTTTTTTTTGACTTTTTATCCCACAATATTTCTTTTTTTTTTTTTTTTTTTTTTTTGAGACAGGGTCTCACTCTGTTGCCCAGACTGGAGTGCAGTGACGCGAGCTCGGCTCACCTCAACCTCTGCTTCCCAGGCTCAAGTGATTCTTCTGCCTCAGCCTCTTGAGTATCTGGGATTACACACCACCATGTCTGGCTAATTTTTTTTATTTTTAGTAGAGACAGGGTTTCACCATGTTGGCCAGGCTCGTCTTGATCTCCTGGCCTCAAATGATCCACCCACCTTGGCCTCCCAAAGTGCTGGGATTACAGGCATGAGCCACCTCACCCAGCCATCCCACAATCTTTCTATTAGTTCTAATGGCTTATTTTGATAAATTCCTTTGAGTTTTTTATATACACATCATGTTTTCTGCAAATAAAGACAATTTTGCTTCTTCCTTTCCAATCTGTATGTATGAGTCCATTTTCTGTTGCTATAACAGAATACCTGAAGTTGGGTGATTTATTAAAAAAAAAAAGAAAAAGAAGATGATGGTGACACTAAAAGCTTAGACTTCACCACTATGTAGTATATTCATGTGACACACTGCACTTGTACTCCTTACATTTATACACATTTTTAAAGAGAAAAAAGAAAAAGGATTTGTTTCTTATAATTATGGAGGCTCAGAAGTCTAAGGTCAAGGGGGCACATCTGATGAGAGCCTTCTTGCTGATGGGGACTCTCTAGCCAGTCCTGAGGTGACCATAGGGTGTCCCATGGTGAGGGGGCTGAACATGCTAATGTGCTATGCCCAAGTCTCTCCTTATAAAGCCACCAGTTTCACTCTGATGATAACCCATTAATTCATTAACCTTTTAATATATTGATCTATTCATAGGGGTAGAACTCTCTTGATCCAGTCACCCCCAAAGGCCCCGCCTCTCAACACTGCCACACTGGCGATCAAGTTTCAACATGAGTTTTGGAGAGGACATTCAAGCCATAGCACTGTGCTTGTGTCTTTTTCTTGCTTTATTTCACTGACTAGAACCTTCGATACAATGTTGGATAGAAGTTGTGAGAGCAGACACCCTTTCCTTGTTCCTAGTTTTAATGACAGAACATTCAAACTTTTAGGCAGATGGCCTAATTCTTAAGTGTCAGACCCATGACCAGGTGTCCGTCTCACAGGAAACTTGTTTATACTGGCAGACACCTGTGTGGCTCTTGTTTATTCCTACAAAGATAGCCACCTCACTGGAAGGAGAGTTGGGTTCAGGTGTGTTGCTCAGGTGAGTTGCAGAGGAGGCAACACAGCAAAACACATGAAGTAACAAAAGCAATGTATTGCTTACAGATCCCAGAGAGAAGAGGGCCACACGCCTCTCAGGGCCAGTGGGGAGAGGAAAACTGGTCAGGACATGCGTGCTTAGATAGGTAGTGGGGAGTGAGAGAGAAAGCAAGGGGCCTGAGGGCTAACGTCTATATTGGGTCCAGGACATTACCCAAGCAGGTTTCCTGAGAGGAGTTTTGGGGGATTTTGGGTTTTGGGTTTTGGGTGTTTTTTTTTTTTTTTTTTTTTTTTGAGACAGAGTCTCACCCTGTGGCCTAGGCTGGAAGGCAGTGGTGCGATCTCAACTCACTGCAACCTCTGCCTCGTGGGTTCAAGCGATTCTTAGGCCTCAGCCTCACAAGTAGCTGGGATTACAGGTGCCTGGCACCACACCCAGCTAATTTTTGTATTTTTAGGACAGACGGGGTTTTGCCATATTGCCCAGGCTGGTCTTGAACTCCTGACCTCAGGTGATCCACCTGCCTCGGCCTCCCAAAGTGCTGGGATTACAGGCATGAGCCACCACACTCAGCGGGGTTTTAGTTTTTTGAAACAACGTCTCACTCTGTTGCCCAGGCTATAGTGCACTGGTGTGATCACAGCTTACTACACCCTCCACCTCTCAGGCTCAAGCAGTCCTCCCACCTCAGCCTCCTAAATATCTGGGATCACAGAAGTGTGCCACCGTGCCTAGCTAATTTTTAAATTATTTTTGGTAGAGACAGGGTCTCACTGTGTTGCCCAGGCTGTCTCAAACTCCTGGCCTTAAGTGATCCTCCCACCTCGGCCTCTCACAGTGTTGGGATTACAGGCGTGAGCCACTGCGCCCAAAAGGAGTTCTAAATGGTAAGTTTAGAACAAGCAGGCATAAGTACCATGGGTTCACACTGTGACCGAGAGGTGGTCACTGCAGCATGTCTGGGCAGTCCATGTGGGGTGAGGGGATTCGTGGAGCAAGTAGTATAGGTAGTATCTAGCTGTCCACAGGGAAATGGTCATCAGGAGGTGGTTGTATAAGGCAGGTATCTAGACTGATCACATTGAGGAACTAGGAGTAGGTGGAGAACTGCAAACTGTGTCAAGGGTAACTGAGTCCTGCTTTTTTTTTTTTTTTTTTTTTTTAAGATGGAGTTTCACACTGTTGCCCAGGCTGGAGTGTAATGGTGAGATCTCAGCTCACTACAACCTCTGCCTCCCGAGTTCAAGCGATTCACCCGCCTCAGCGTCCCAAGTAGCTGGGATTACAGGCATGTGCCACCACACCCAGCTAATTTTGTATTTTTTAGTAGAGACGGGGTTTCTCCATGTTGGCCAGGCTGGTCTCAAACTCAGGTGATCCCCCCACCTCTGCCTCCAATAGCTGGGATTACAGGCATGAGCCTCTTCACCCAGCCAAGTCTTGCTTTTTAAATGAGAAAGGCTAACCTATATTTAAAATGAATGCTGAGGCAGCATACAGTTATAAAAATGTTGCCGGGTGCAATGGCTCATCCTGTAAGCCCCATACTTTGAGAGGCCAAAGCTGGAGGATCACTTAAGCACAGGAGTGTGAGACCAGCCTGGGCAACACAGCAAGACATTGTCTCTACAAAAAAAAAAATTTTTTAAGTGAGCCAAGCATGGAGGCACACACGCCTGTAGTCCCAGCTACATGGGGGACTGAGGTGGGAGAATGGCTTGAGCCCAGGAGATCGAGGGTGCAGAGAGCCGTGCTTGCACCACTGCAGTCCAGTCTGTTGAGATAGAATGAGACCCTATCAGAAAAAGAAAAGAAAATACCCTGAGTCGCAAATGCGTTGAATACACCTAACCTAGAGGACATCATAACTTAGCCCAGCCTGCCTTAAACATGCCCAGAATACTTACATTGACCTACAGTTGGGCAAAGTCATCTGTCCATACAGCCCACTGTAGAGTATTGGTCATCCAGCCTAGTGATCCTGTGGCTGGCAGAGCTGCAGTCGCTGCTGCTGCCCAGCATCACAAGAGAGCATCGTACCACATATGACTCACCTAGGGAAAGATCAAAATCCAGCATTCAAAATACAGCTTCTACTGAATGCACATCGCTTTCACATCATTGGTAAAGCAAAAAAATAAGCTGAACCTTCGTAAGTCAGGGACTTCCATGACAATGTCACCTTTTGTTCTGGGCCCCACTCAAAACTGTTAGCCTTTTAAGTTATTCAGAAAATGAGTCAGAGAAGAACATTCAAATGTGGTATATGTTGCCTCCAGAATCCAAACCCACTGGGCATTGTGCCTCTTTCTTAGTGGTAGTAGGGCCCAGCTCAACATGCCCCAGACCGTAAGGCCCCCAGAAGTTTCACTGAATTTTTGTGGGATTTATTTCCCACCCTTTGGCACACATTATGTCTCATCAAGGTGGCTAGAATAGTTACTACTTCTAATCGGCATATTTTCAACATATTAGACCAGTGCGACATCCTGTGGAGCAGAGAAGAGGTCTCTGCAAACTAGATGATGACAGATGACTGGGAGTTGATATAGTCCTGAGTTTGGATAATGAATAGGTATTGCTAGCCCTGTCAGCTCAGAGCAAACTGCTTTTGATGGCATTTACTAAAAATTACTGAGGAAAAAAGCATTCATCAGATCAACAGCTGCATACTTTGCTCCAAGGGATGCATTGATTTGCTTCATGAAGGAAGGCTCACCTAGAATAGCAGCTGCAAATGGAGTTACAACCTAATTGAGTTTATGATAATCCACATCATTATCTAGGATCCATTTTGGATCTGCACAGGCTAGAGAGCTAAGTTGAATGGAAATCATCAGCTCTGTGTCTTTCAAATAGTTGATTAGTGGTGGTACTAATCTCTGCAATCTCTCCAGGAATGCAGTGCTGCTTTTGACTTACTGCTTTTATAGGTAGAAGCTAATATTTATATGGTTTATCTTCTTTCTTTTTTTTTTTTTTTTTTTTTAGTTGGAATCTCGTTATTTCACCCAGACTGGAGTGCAGTGGCACAATCTCGGCTAACTGCAATCTCTGCCTCCTGAGTTCAAGCGTCTCCTGCCTCAGCCTCCCAAGTAGCTGGGATTACAGGCACATGCCACCACGCCCAGCTAATTTTTGTATTTTTAGGAGAGATAGCATTCCACCGTGTTGGCCAGGCTGGTCTTGAACTCCTGACCTCAAGTGATCTGCCCACTTTGGCCTCCCAGTGTGCTGGGATTACAAGCATGAGCCACCACTCCTGTCCTCTTTCCTTTTGTTTGAGACAGAGTCTCAATCTGTTGCCCAGGCTGGAGCGCAGTGGTGCAATCACAGCTCACTGCAGCCTCAGTTTATTTCTTTCAGCCTCTATTTTTCATTTTCTTTTCTAATTCAGCATAATTTATATTGTCTCTGAAACTTAGCCTCCTTATCTCTGAAATATAGATAATGATGCCAGCCTTACTTGTGTTCAGGGGTTGTTGTAAAGCTCAAATGAGATTGTGTTAAAATACATGGCAAATTGTAGAACCCTCTACAGGGTGTAAGGAATAAATGCTAGAATTATTATTACCTCCTCCCATTTCCTCTTATATAGAAAACTGAGATTATAGTCCCCTTGTTACTCTTTCAATCTATGTTTTTTGTTGTTTTTGTTGTAAGTACTTGGAATCCACTCAAAGTAGTTTAAGCATAAATAGGGAATCGAATTTGAAAGATCCAGGAGTGTCTCCAGAAGCTCAAAATTCACAGGCAGGAAAGGCACTTACGTGTGATGAGGTGTTGGAAAATGAACTGAAAAGGCACTGGGAACGGTGGTCATGAGAGTGCGCTTCTCGCGCCTCTCACTGCCGAGATGCTGGGAGCATAGCAAGGCACCCTGCTGCTGGGCTTTGAAATCTGTCACTGCATTTGTACTGAGATCACCCTTCCTGTGAGCTGCTCCCACCCGGTGACTGAGTGCAGCCCTGCCATACTAAGGCAGGCCTGTTTCTGGGAAATGGGGGACTCGTCTGAGAGGTGGCTTTGGCTCAAGCAGGCCACATCAGCTCTGCCAAAGCTTTCTAGAACTACACTACCTTTTAAGCTAGGCACTGTGATCGTGTGTAGTCACAGCTACTCAAGAGGCTGAGGCAGGAGAATTCTTGAGCTAAGGAGTTTGAGGCCAGCCTGGACAACATAGGGAGACTGTCTCTGAAAAAAAGAGAACTACACTGTGTTCTAACACCTTAACCCATCCCTCCTCCCTTCCCATCATCTCCTCACAGGGATTACACCTGAATTGCAGCTCTCCCAGGCTCTTTCCAGCTTCCTCCCATTCCCTTCACAAGTGTTTTCCCAGCACGTCTCTTGCACGTTTCATCCGATCTGGGCATCTTCTCAGAAGACTCGAACCTTAGGACAGGAACCTAAGTAATTCCTCTTTTGTAACTCCCAGTCTGTTCTGTGTGAACTCCTGCTTATTTTCTTTCTACTGTTCTACTTCCTTTCTGCTTGACTCTTCTTTCACCCAACCCCTACCTAATCTCAGCTTTTCCATTTGTATAAAGAAAATGTCTGACCCACAGTTTCTAAATGTACAATTGTACTAATTGATACTGATATCTTTGAATCCTCACTTCAAGCTCCCAAAAGAAAGAATCAAATGCCTTTACTTGGATTAGGAGCCCATCTCTGGTCCAGTTGTGGCAGTTATGGCCAAGCAGACAGGTCTCATGAAACAGTATTACTGAGATTCACATCTCAGCTGATGATCTGCCTTGTTTAATGTGAAAATGGAAACAAATCAGGTCAGGTGCAGTGACTTATGCCTGTAATCCCAGCACTTTGGGAGGCCAAGGCAGGAGGATCACTTGAGCCTAGGAGTTTGAGACCAGCCTGGGCAACATGGCAAAACCCTGTCTCTATCAAAAATAATTTAAAAATTAACCAGGCATAGTGGAGCACTCCTGTGATCCCCACTATTTGGGAGGCTGAGGTGGGAGGATCACTCGAGCCCAGGAGATTGAGGCAGTAGTGAGTTAGTGAGCCATGATCTCCCCACTGCCCTGGGCAACAGATTGAGACTCTGTCTCAAAAAAAAAGAAAAAGGAAAAGAAGAACAAAGCAATTAGACCAGAACCACTTCATTTTCCCACCACCAAATCTACCAAACTGTACCTGGACACACACTGCCTTTGTTCCTTTTAAGATGAAAGCCCACCAGATGAGTATGCTCCCTGGGGTGATTTGTTATTCCACAGTACATAACCAATACAACCAGCTAACATAAGAAAGAAAAAGCAGACCAGGTGCACTGGCTTGCGCCTGGAATCCCAGCACTTCGGGAAGCCAGGACAGATAGATTACTTGAGGCCAGGAGTTCAAGACCAGCCTGGCCAACATGGTGAAACCCAAAAATACAAAAAAATTAGCCGGGTATGGTGGCACACATCTGTGGGAGGCTGAGGCATGAGAGTCACTTGAATCCAGTAGGTGGAGGTTGCAGTGAGCCAAGATCGCACCACTGTACTCTAGCCTGGGAGACAGAGTTAGACTCCATGTCAAAAATAAATAAATAAATAAAAATATTGCATCCCGGGGAATGGCAGAGATTAATGCCACCTTAAAGAACAAAGGATGCAGTGGTAGTGGCCCCCCTCAAATCTCCACTTAGTTCACCCATCTGGACCCTACGAATTCAGGTATATCCTGAAGTGTGAAAGTAGACTACAACAAACAAATCAGTAGCCCCAGTTGCAGCTGCTGTGACAGATGCGTCCATGCTAGAGTGGATTTACATAGTGTACACAGTGTAAGGTAACAGACCACTGTCTGGCCAATGCACGATTTCCCATCCCCACCAAAAGGAAGATCAGAAACAGTATTTACTTGGAATGGATAAAAGTACATATTAAGCTGGGCACGGTGGCTCATGCCTCTAATCCTAGCACTTTGGGAGGCCAAGGCAGGTGGATCACCTGAGGTTGGGAGTTCGAGACCAGTCTGACCAACATGGAGAAACCCCATCTCTACTGAAAATACAAAATTAGCCAGGCATGGTGGCACATGGCTGTAATCCCAGCTACTCAGAAGGCAGGAGAATTGCTTGAACCTGGGAGGCAGAGGTTGTGGTGAGCCGAGATCCCACCATTGCACTCCAGCCTGGGCAATAGAGTGAGACTCCATCTCAAAATAAATAAATAAATAAATAAGACATGAGAACTGTCTGAATAGTTCTTAGAACTTCATATTAGTTCCTATGTTGATGATACCACCTGCATCATGCTAATGAGGCCAGATGAGCAAGAAGTGTCAGGTACTTTGGGTGAGACACATACACTCTAGAAAGTGAGAAAAAAGTCCTATGATATACAAGAGCTTGCCTCATCAATGAACTTCTTACGAGTCCAGTGGTCTAGGCATGCTGAAACATTCTCTAAAGCAAGGAACAAATTACTGCAACTCATACCTACCACAAGGAAGAGGGAAGCTCAGCTTCTAGTAAGTCTATTCACGTTTTAGAGGCAGCATATTCCACAACTGGGAATACTGCTTAACCTAATGCCAGGCAGCACAAGAGCCTGCATCTTTGACTGCAGCCCAGAATAGGAGAGAGCTCTGCAGCAGGCCAGCTGCTACAAGTGGCAGACCCTACAGTCTTGATGCTTCAATTGATCCTCATTATTTCCCTTCCTCTACTGTCCGTTTCAGATTCCACTCAACCTCAGAAAGCACCTCTGCTGAGCCTCTGGTCATCCCGTTATATTACAGATATCCAAGGTGAAGTTTCTAGCAAGCCCCAGTAAGAAAATCATAATAAAATCTTCAGGGTTCTGGAGCAAGACCATACTATATGCACCAGAGAATTAGACATCTTTTGAAAAATAGCTCCTGGAGGGCTACTAGACCCTGGCAGAGATGGAACACTTCACCAAGGGGCACCACATGACCACGTGTCTAGAACTATTCATTATTAGTTAGGTTCTGCCTATCAAACTCACCAAGACATAAAGTAGAGTGGGCCTGGAAATAATCCACAGTAAGATGGAAGTGATATGTCCAGAACGACATGAACAGAGCTACACAGGTGGCCTAAATACATATGTCACCTGCTAGTGTGGCACCAGTGCTTCTCCCTCAGCTCACGCCTGTGGCTACATTGGGGGTAAAGTCCCTTTATGATCAGCTGATAAAAGAGGAAAGCCTTTGCTTTTTCTTGATTCACAGATGGATCAGACTGATATGTGGGTGCAAGCCAAAAATGAACTGTGACTACAGTGTAGCCCACTAGAGGCTGATCTTGAAAAGCAGTGGCAAGGGAAATCCCCGCAATGGATCAGTCCTCTTGGTGAAGCATCTGTTCATCTATTTTGTGTGGACATGTGACATGGTAAAAGCCCCATAAAACTGCATACCTCAACCATACCTTGGCTTTCTGTTTAAACTGCTCTCTGTAACCCGTAATGTGACAGGAAAGCAGTCCAAACCCAGGCCATCTTGGCCCCTGCGACTTGTAATTTCCACCCTACCCAGACAATGTGTAAACAAATGCTTATCTTGACTTTTGTTAACAACTGCTTAAGTAACAATCAGAATGTCAAAAGTCCCCTAGCCCTCGGAATGTTTGAGGCTCCTCACCCCCACCCCCGCCCCTCACTCTCACTCCCAAGGTGATTTTTACGGGTATAAAAGGTCTTGACACCCTCCCTTCGGGGCCATGGGTTGGAGAGACACGAGTCCTCTGTGGCCACCGGCAATAAAGACCCTGCAGTTTGGCATACTTTTGTCTTGGTGTTGACTTTCTATACTCGGTTCAGTACAACAGAAAGACATGTAGCCCAAGGGTACACTATATATTGATTCATGGCTACTAGCAATTGCCTTGATGGGTTGATCAGGGACCTGGAAGGAGAAAGATTAGAAGATCAAGGACAAGGATGTCTGGGTCAAAAGCATGTAGATGGACTATTTGCGTAGCTAGGAAGTGTCAAGAGGACGACCAGAGAGCATCTACCATGAGAGAAATACCAAACAAACAACCAGCTAGACAGAATGATTTAGCCAATTTAATGTCAGCCAGATGCCTTCAGCCACCCCAGAACTAACACAATGGACATGTGAAGGAGCAGCTCTAAGTGGCAGGGATGGGGACAAACACATGGACCAAATAGCATGGGTTGTCATTCACAAGGGCTGATGTAGCTACCACCACTGCTGAATGTCCAGCCTGCCAGCAGTGCATCAGTGCTGATCCCCAGAAATGGCAGTAGCTCTCAAAGTGAGTAAGTAGCCACTTGATAATAAGTTGACTACAGTGGATCCCTTCCATCCTAGAAATGGCAGAAATTTATTTTGACTAGAATGGACACGTTTTATCTTTTCTGCCTGCAGGACCTCTGCCAACACCACTATCTGAGGGCTGAGTGTTTTACCCCTGACATAGGATCCCATATAACATTGCATCAGACTCCATGGTCCATTTATTGCATAGCAAAGGAGGCATGACAGTGGCATGTGACCATGGTATCACTGGTCCTGTCACATTCTGCACCACCCAGAAGATACTGGCTTGAACAAAGAGAAGAAATGAGCTGTTGAAAGCATAGCTGAGATGCCAGCTCAGAGATGATACCAAGTACAGAGGGGGTACCACTTTCCAGGGAGCAGTGTACACTCTTATCAACAAACAATATGGCGCTATGTCCCACTGGAAGGAATATATAGGTCCAGGAACCAAGGGGTAGAGGTAGGAGTGGCTCCACTTTACATTAATCCCATTGGAGTATTTCTGTTACCACAACTCTAAGCTTTGAGGTTTTAGGTTCTGGTTCCCAATGAGGAAATGTTTCCATCAAGGGATACAGCAAAAGTATACCAAGGAACCAGTAGGCAAGAAGCTGGAGCCACCATCCTGGCAGGAGTAATGGACCCTGCCCACCAGGAAGAGATGGGGCTGCAGTTGCACAGTGGGAGCAGAAAGACTGTCTTTGTATGCTCTTGCCCCTTGTTGATAGTCAATGCACAAGCACAGCAGCCATGACCTGAAAAGGGTATGGTGGCCAGGGGCTCGGCTGAGGTGCTTCCTGCAGGGAGGAGAATCTAAAATGGATAGAAGCCAGGCCAGGCACTGTGGCTCATGTCTGTAATCTCAGCACTTTGAGAGACTGAGGCAAGAGGATCACTTGAGGTCAGGAGTTTGAGACCAGCCTGACTAACATGGTGAAACCCTGTCTCTACTAAAAAAAAAAATTAAAAAATTAGCTGGGCGTAGTGGCGTGTGACTGTAATCCCAGCTACTCAGGAGGCTGAGGCAGGAGAATAGCTTGAACCTGGGAAGTCGAGGTTTCAGTGAGCCGAGATCGTGCCATTGCATTCCAGCCTGGGTGGCAGAGTGAGACTCGATCTCAAAAAAAAAAAAGTAAAATAAAATAAAATGGATAGAAGGCCAGGTGCAGTGCCTCACGCCTGTAAAATCCTACCACTTTGGGAGCCTGAGGCAGGAGGATCACTCAAGCTCAGAAGTTCAAGATCAGATTGAGTAACATAGTAAGACCTCATCTCTTAAAACAATTTTTTTTTAATTAGTTGGGTTTGGTGGCACACACCTGTAGTTCCAGCTACTCGGGTGGCTGAGGCGAGAGGATCACTTGAGCTTGGGAAGTGGAGGCTGCAGTGAGCTGTGATCACACCACTGCACTCCAGCCTGGACAAGAGAACGAGACTCTGTCTCTAAATAAATAAAAGATAAAATGGATAGAAGAGGGAGATGGGGAGTATCAGTGAGACCTCAAGAACAGCTGCAGTGGTGGGGGCTGTGGTCATCTGATGAACCATTAGTTTGTTCCAGAGAAAGAAGAGCTGCTCCCAGAACTTATCCAAAGGAGTGGATCTGAGTGGGTCAGGGGCTGTGGACTCCCTGATACACAATCCAGATTAAGGTTCTGCCTGATACACAATCCAAGACAGAGGCTCTGCCCCAGCAACTGGGAGGATTGCTGGCTCACAGCCCTCTTGAGGAGTTTCCCCCAAGTGAAGAGAGCTTCCCCACCCAATGTCCTGCCACCCCTCTGGGGACAGTATGCACCCAGTGACTGGCTGAAGCTGGGGTACAAGGGCCTGGCCCCTCAGCCCAATGGGGATGGGGCTATCTGAAGCTGGGACAGCCATGAGACTTTTCTAATGCTTCGGAACCCTCCATGGGTTCAGCTGAGGGGTGCGTCGAGACTGCTTTGCAGCCCGGCTTCTCTCACTGAGCAAGGCTGCTACCTTCCCTTCTGTAGGTGCTGAATCTGAGAGCAACACCAGTACACTCCTTGCATGCGAATCTCCATCTCAAAGTCAACCTCCATGGAGCCGGTCCTGAAACAGATTCTGTCATGGCGCTCAATAGAGAATCCCTGTGCAGATAACCAGTGTTGGGAGTCAGAGCACGGACACTCTCCAGCACGGTGCTGGAGCTCTCTACGCCCCCTCTCCAGCCATCCCTCGTTGGTGTCCCTTAGCTGACGCCCTTGCCCTCTGTGTATCTTTGTCATTGCCTAAAGATTTCAGATCCCAGGCTAGAGATCATGTCTCCTGGTTTGGGATCTAGCAGCGAGTTCGGAGGCACCTGCTTCTTGTCTTAGCAGCGGCATGTGTGGAAATCATTTCTCTTTACAGTGGAGGGCAGGCATTGTGCAGAGGGCTAAGTAGGCCTACTCAAAGTTGCTTGTTGTTAGCTCTCATGTCTGTCTATGCCTTGGTGCCTTTCCCCGCAGGACTTGGAGAGTAAGCTATTTGAGTCTGATGCAACCTCTGGGCTCCGACTATTAGGCCAAACAGCAGCAAATAAGTGCCTTTTCTTCCCTTCAGAATGCATAGACACTCCAAAGCTCTATTCATCTATTATTCAGAATGAAAGGTGTTTACAATATTCGTCCCCTTACTCCTCAGTATGTGAGACTGTTCTTCACAGCAGGTTATTTCTTCCTAATTCATAACCTAAAAACTCCTCATGGAAGCATCTGTTTTTGTCATCAAGGAGGGGGCTGTATGTGGAATTGCAAGGCCAAAGACACCTCGGGTCAACTCTTCTCAGGACCAGATCTGAATCACCAGTGAGAACACACGTTCAGGCAGCCTCCACCAGTGCCTCGCCCTAAGAATGAAGCCCCCTGTTTTATGTGAGCAAGAGTTGCCCCTGTTTTCCCAGGAGACAGTCGGGGGTCTGGAGCCTAGGGAGCAAAGTGAAGCACACTCTCCTGCTTCCTTCTTTCCCTGCAGTTGGTGAGTTTCTGGCTCAGCTTAGGTTAATATCATCTCTTCGGCCTGGCCCAGTTCACCACTATGGGAAGGAGCCCAGCAGCAGGGGCTGCCAGACCTGGAAATAGATCTGCTCATTGCAGTGTGGCAGGTGCAGAGGAACAGAGCCAGCTATAGCTGGAACAGAATATTAGGTCATAGAGATGCACAAACATGTATGAGCAAATCGAGACCCAAGTACCAAGCTGTAGAGTTACTGCACCATAGCGACCCAGGCCAGGAAGCAAGGCAAGAGGGCAGTTATTACAGAGAGCCATGAGGCAAGAATGGAGCCACCTTGACAGTGGGGGTGACCAGAAGCTGCATCTAGGAGTGTTGGCCCAGAGTCTCTGCATTTCCTTCTGCTCAGGACCTAGAGAGGCCCATCTTAAATGCTACAATCTCCATGAGCTTTTGGAAACCTTACTGGTTTCCTTCCATGTTCAGGGAGCTCCACGGGAGTAACACTCCTGCCTTCTCTTCACCCCTCTATTTCTTTGCCCCAGGGAAAATAAAAGATGACTGCTCAGATAGGTAGGTGGGGAGGGAAAACTAGTCCTGTGTAGGCCAATGGGCCCCTCCATCCCCTTGGGAGTGATGAGCCACATGCAGACTACAAAATCCCACTGCTCCGGCTGACGGGGCTGCACTCCTGCAGGGCCGAGGGAGGCTTTCCCTGGTCCGAGGCTGCCATGGCTGGGCGGGTTAGCCTGCCTCCTGGTGGGATTTGCATTAATAGCTCACTTAGTTCACAGGCCTACAGCCATGTCCTCCAGCCTAGCCCTCTAATATCATAAAAAGGATATTTGGGTTCCTGTCACCACTCCTTTATTTCTCAGAGCCCTCAAACAGACCCCAGGTTTCCTGTCCCCTTCAATCTTGCCCTTCTTTGAGTCCCCATTGCATTTTGTGGTATATCTCTAGGATGACCTTTCATTTTTTCAGTAGTTACCTACATATTTCCTTCCCACCCCCCTGCCTTTAAAAAAAAGTTTTTATAAATGGGATCTTACTCTGTCACCCAGGCTGGAGTGCAGTGATGCAATCATAGCTGCTGCAGCCTTAAACTCCTAGGCTCAAGCAATCTTCCTGCCTCTGCCTCCCAAGTAGCTGAGACCACAGTTGCACGTGACCATGCCCAGCTAACTTTTTTGTTTTTTTGTAGAGGCCGGGGTCTTACTTTGTTGCCCAGGCTGGTCTCAAACTCCTGGCTTCAAGCAATCCTTCCACTTCGGCCTTCCAAAGTGCTAGGATTGCAGATGTGAGCCAGCATGCCCGGCCTCCTTCCCTTACTAACTGAGAACTAAGAGAAGACTCTGGAGACAGAGGAGAAAACAATGGCAAGACCACGTGAAGCATGTTTACTGGAGGATGAAGACAAGGCTCCATCAGGGGCACCATTTCAGGGGAAGGTATGGGGCGGATTCACAAGCCCAGTGTCTGCTCCCTTTGTGGGAGACATGTTGTTTCAGCATTCATTCCTCCTTCTTTTAGGAAAAGTGCTTGAATTTCCTTTTCATGAAACCACCCACCTTGCTCTCATCCATGCATTCTATTCGCAGTATTAGGGGCAGACAAGTGACTTAAGGCTGGGCCAGTTAGGGTTCTGACTCTTGGTCAAATCGGAGTCCTGAGTCATTTGTAAACTGCAAGGAAAGGGCTTGCTTTGTTTTCTGTTGAATGCAGTGCTCCGAGAAAGCCGGAAATGAAGCTGCTCTCCTGCCACAGTGAGGGCAAGAGAGGGGCCTGGCTGGAAAATAGCGCCAACAATCAGGAGTAGAGCTGGAAGAGGGGGAGCAAGGAGCCCCAGACATCTTGGGAGCCCTGAATTCACCTCAGGAGTTAACTTCTCTGCTGCTCGGCCAGTAACTTCCTTTCTTCCATGACTAATTTGAGTTGAGTTTTTAGTTTTTGCAACTAAAACAGCACTGACTAATACACCCTTAGGTAAGAGTAGAGCAAGAATTTCCAATATCTATTTTCTTCATCCTGAAATTTGGTGAGGATATCTAAGGTTCTTTTGTTTTTTTAAAAGAATTCTGTTGCAATGAAAATTATCAAGCCATATTTTTCCATTTCTCCAAAATGTTTTAAGTGTATATCTACGGGGCACAAACTTATCTCTGTAGGCCTTCTGCCATGGTGCTCTGTGCCACTTGATAAGGGGCTGGTATCTAGACTATATGAAGAACTCTTAAAACTCAGCCAGGTGCGGTGGCTCATGCCTGTAATTACAGCACTTTGGGAGGCTGAGGGGGCGGATCACCTGAGGTAAGGAGTTTGAGACCAGCCTGGCCAACTTGTCAAAACTCCATCTCTACCAAAAATACAAAAATTAGCTGGGTGTGGTGACTCACGCAAAACTGAGGCAGGAGAATTGCTTGAACCTTGGAGTTGGAGGTTGCAGTGAGCCCAGATGGCACCACTGCACTCCATCCTGTGTGACAGAGTGAGATTCCATCTCAGAAACAAACAAACAAACACAAACTCTTAAAACTCAACAGTAAAAGACAAATAACCCAACTTAAAAATGAGAAAAGGGCCAAGTGTGGTGGTACCTCAACTTCTCAGCACTTTGGGAAGTTGAGGTGGGTAGATCGTTTGAGGTCAGGAATTTGAGACCAGCCTGGGCAACATGGCAAAACCACATCTCTACAAAATACAGAAAAAAAAATTGAGCTGGGTGTCGTGGTATGCACCTGTAGTCCCAGCAACCTAGAGGCTGAGGTGGGAGGATCACTTGAGCCTAAGGAGATAGAGGCTGCAGTGAGCTGTGACTGTGCCACTGCACTCCATCCTGGGCAACAGAGTAAGACTCTGTCTCAAAGAATAATAAGAAAGAAAGAAAGAAAGAAAAATGGGAAAAGAATTTCTTCTTTCTTTCCTTTTTTTTATTTTGAGACAAGGTCTGGCTCTGTTGCCCAGGCTGGAGCGCAGTGGCGTAATCTTGGCTCACTGCAACACCTGCCTCCTGGGTTCAAGCAATTCTCCTGCCTCAGCCTCCTGAGTAGCTGGGACTATAGGCACACGCCACCACACCTGGCTAATTTTTGCATTTTTAGTAGAGACAGGGTTTCACCATGGGTTATGAACTTTCTTCAAGTGATCCACCTGCCTCAGCCTCCCTAAGTGTTGGGATTACAGGTGGAAGCCATTATGCCTGGCCTTGTTTTGTTTTGTTTTTTGAGACACAGTCTTGCTCTGCTGCCCAGGCTGGAGTGTAATGGCTTGATTTTGGCTCACTGCAACCTCCGCCTCCTAGGTCCCAGCGATCCTCCTGCCTCAGCCTGCCAAGTAGCTGAGACTACATACGAGGCACCACCACACCTGGCTAATTTTTTCTTTTTCTTTTTTTTTTTTTTTTAAGTAGTGATGGGGTTTCACCGTGTTGGCCAGGCTGGTCTTGAACTACTGACCTCAAGTGATCTGCCCACCTTGGACTCCCAAAGTGCTGGGATTACAGGAGTGAGCCACTGCACCCAGCTTTTTTTTTTTTTTTTTTAATATCGATGAGTAAAATGGACTTTAGGGTCTCAGGGGAAAGGGTGGGAAGGGGGTGAGATAAAAGATCGTGTACACTACTCAGATGATGGGTACACCAAAATCTCAGAAATCACCACTAAAGGTGGTGATTATTCATGTAACCAAACACCACCTGTTCCCCAAAAACCTATTGAAAAAAAAAGAAAAAAAGAAAAGAAAACTCACATAAGTAAATAAATAGAGGCCAGGCCCTGTGGCTCACGCCTGTAATCCCAACACTTTAGGAGGCCGAGGTGGGCAGATCACCTGAGGTCAGGAGTTCAAGACCAGCCTGACCAACATGGAGAAACTCTGTCTCTACTAATAATACAAAACTTAGCTGGGTGTGGTGGTACACACCTGTTATCCAGCTACTTGGGAGGCTGAGGCAGGAGAATTGCTTAATCCTGGCGGGTTTGGGGGGACACAGCGGAGGCTGCAATGAGCCAAGATCTCGCCATTGCATTCCAGCCTGGGCAACAAGAGCAAAACACCATCTCATAAATAAATAAATAAATAAATAAAGATGCGATCGGCTGTGTTGCCCAGGCTGGAGTGCAGTGGCTATTCACAGGTGTGATCATCGTGTACTGTAGCCTCAAGACTCTTGGGTTCCAGCAGTCCTCCCATCTCAACCTCCTATGTAGCTGGGGCGACAGGCTACAGCTAAATTACCCAGCTCCTCAGTCCTTCTTCATCTCCGATGGTGAATACAGAGCATGGCAGCCCCTCTCAGGAAGTCATAGATCTTCATGGCTGGGAGGAACTATAAAGTCACCCACTTCGGCCCCTCATTTACATATAAGGAAACAGACCTACATAGAAGGCATGCCTTTTTAAGTCACACATTTGAGCAAATAAATATATCCTCGCACATTTAAGATTGCTATTACATCCTTTTCTCTAGAGCTTTTCTTTTTCTTTTTTTTTGAGACAGAGTCTTGCTCTGTCGCCAGGCACCAGGCTGGAGTGCAGTGGCACAATCTCAGCTCACTGCACCCTCCGCCTCCGGGGATCAAGCAATTCTCCTGCCTCAGCCTCCCGAGTAACTGGTACTACAGACACGCGCCACCACACCCAGCTAATTTTTATATTTTAGTAGAAACGGGGTTTCACTATGTTGGCCGAGATGGTCTCGATCTCTTGACCTCATGATCCGCCTGCCTTGGCCTCCCAAAGTGCTGGGATTACAGGCATGAGCCACTGCGCCCGGCCTGAGCTTTGCTTTTCTTTTAACCTTCTATCCACTCAGAATGCTCATCTGGACCCTCTCCAATTTCTTAACATCTTTCTTTTTCTTTTTTTCTTTTTCTTTTTTTTTGGCGATGGAGGCTTGCTTTGTCACTCAGGCTGGAGTGAAGTAGCACAATCTCGGCTCACTGTAACCTCTGCCTCCCAGGTTCAAGAGATTCTTCTGCCTCAGCCTCCCAAGTAGCTGGGATTACAGGCACCCACCACCATGCCCAGCTAATTTTTGTATTTTTATTAGAGATGAGGTTTCACCACGTTGGTCAAGTTGGTCTTGAACTCCTGACCTCAAGTGATCCACCCACCTTGGCATCCCAAAGTGCTGGAATTACAGGCGTGAGCCACCGCGCCTGGCTCAACATCTTTCTTAAGTGGGCCCAAGGTTCGGGGGAGAAATGTACCATAGAGATATTTGTTAGATGTTGAACATGTGCTAGAGAAGGCATCTGTGATGGTTAATTTTATGTGTCAGTTGGACTAGGCCATGGGGTGCCCAGATATCTGGCTGAACATTACTCTGGGTGCATCTGTGAGGGTGTGGGGTGGGATTGGTATTTATGCTGGTGGAGCATTTATATCGGTGGAGCGAGTAAATCAGGCTGCCTCCCTAACATGGGGTGTCCTCATCCATCAGCTGAGGTCCTTAATAGAACAAAAGGCTGAGTTGGAGGGAGCTCCTCTTGCATAACTGACTTTCAAGTGGTGATATCAGCTTTCTTCCTGCCTTTGGACTTGAACTGAAACATCAGCTCTTCCTGGATCTTGAGCCTGCTGGCCTTCAGACTAGAACTCATGCTTGGGTCTCCTGGGTCTTGGCTTGCTAACTCACCCTGCAGAACTTGGGACTTGTCAGCCTCCACATTTGTATAAGCCAACCTTGTAATGTCTCTTTCTACATATATACATGTATCTCCACATCCTATTGTTCCACTTCTCTGGAGAACCCTAAATAATACAGCATCATTCCAAGATCAGCAGAAATGTTAGTGCTTCTGAGGAATTACTATAAAGGGTACCTGAATAGCAGCACTTGCTATCAGCCCCTGCTTTCTGTTGTCCGCTGTCACCTGCTCCCTTCCCACCCTTTGGGTTGATTTCAGGATAGAGATACGGGGTGGGACTGGGGTTGGTTGTGCAGTTACCCAGAACAGCCAAGATGTGTGCACACTGTCCCAGGAGCATCAAGCACTGCTCAAGCTGCTTGGAAAAGAAAACAAAATCGGGAAACCGAGGAGTTGGGTGGGCAATGGAATGGAGCAGGAAGAAAGGGGCAAGGGTAGAAGAGAAGCAAAAGAGTCCCTGAGACAGGGCCGGTGTAAACAAGGCTTCATTTGCCCACTGTTTGAGAGTGGGTGAGCCTGACTTCAAGGCCAATTTCTTTTCAAAGATAGGACACTGATTTTCTTCAAGAAGGCAGAGCTGGCGAGTGGCCTCATGCCATATCATCACAAAAAGGGGAGGGCTGCGGGAGAGAGAAGGGGAAGCCAGGGCCTCCAAGTGGTGTAGGCCTCACGCTTGTGCTCACATGTCCCAACCACTGCGAGCGGTGCCATCCCTGAATCCCAGACCCCACATGTAACCATCCTCTGCCTGGGCCATAGAAGGAAGCTCCAGGTCCTTTGCCACAGTTCAGGGAAATGGGCATGATCTAAGTTGGGCAAAAGAGAGTCATCCTGGTACCTTAAAAAGGAGCCTAGGGTGAGCCCCAGACTGCTGGGCCATCTTCGCCACCTTTGGGGAGAGATGGCCTGAGCAGACACACAAACCAAAGAGGTGGAGAGAAACTGTCTTTGTGTCATTGTTTGAGTCCCTGGACCCAGTCAAGTCCCCCAGACTACCCTGAACTTTTCAGTTGTGGAAACCAATAAATTCCATTTAGTTAAGAAAGTTTCAGTTCTCTGTCTTGCAGCTGTGAGCATTCTGACAATAAACTTGATGTTCCGGGCCCTTTTGGGCTAGATCCGTGAACTAATTGCTTGTCATGCACCTCCAGTGGGAAGAGCTGCTCGCAACACCAACTCAGTGTTACCCAAAGCCACACCCTTCCTTTCCTGCTTTCACACCAGTGACCACACCACGCTCTCACGAAAGCCTGCCCATTCTCCAAGGCCCAGATTAAGTCTCTCCTTTAGGAGGTGTTCCTTGGCTGTCAGGTTTGGGTGTTACCAGGTTTCCTCTTTCCTGCTGGCTGAATTGGAAGGCCCTAGAGGGCAAGGATCATATGCGTTAGTATCTCTGCATCCTCCACAAAGCACTTGTGTTCAGTATATTTGCTGAATGAATGTTACATAAAAAAGCATGAACCAGCTGGGTGAGGTGGCTCACACCTGTAATCCCAGCTCTTTGGGAGGCCGAGGCAGGAGGATCACTTGAGGTCAGAAGTTCAAGACCGGCCTGGCTAACATGGTGAAATCCCCGTCTCTACTAAAAAATACAAAAATTAGTTGGGTGTGGTGGTGGGTGCCTATAATTCCAGCTAGTCAGGAAGCTGAGGCAGGGAGAATTGCTTGAACCCAGAGGCAGAGGTTGCAGTGAGCCAAGATCGTGCCACTGCACTCCAGCCTGGGTGACAAAGCAAGACTCTGTCTCAAAAAAAAAAAAAAAAAAAAAAGCATGACTCCTGGCCTAATGGACTGTTAAGGTAAACAAAAAGAAAGACACAGGTCTGTACACATAATAGAAATTGGGTATATATCAGCCTGGGCAACATGGCAAGACTCTGTCTCTACAAAAAATATATTAGCTGGGGGTAGTGGCTCACACCTATAGTCCCAGCCACTCAGGAGGCTGAGGTGGGAGGATCGCTCAAGCCTGGGAGGTTGAGGCTGCAGTGGGTCATGATCTCACCACTAGACTCCAGTCTGGGCAACGGAGCAAAATCCTGTCTCAAGAAAAAAAAGAAAAAAGGGCCAGGCACGGTGGCTCACACCTGTAATCCCAGCACTTTGGGAGACTGAAGGGGGTGGATCACGAGGTCAAGAGATTGAGACCATCCTGGCCAACAGAGTGAAACCCCGTCTCCACTAAAATACAAAAATTAGCTGGGTGTGGTGGTGTGCACCTGCAATCCCAGCTACTGGGGAGGCTGAGGCAGGAGAATTCCTTGAACCTGGGAGGCAGAGGTTGCAGTGAGCCGAGATCTCACCACTGTGCTCCAGCCTGGCACCTGGTGACAGAGCAAGACGCTGTCTCAAAAAAAGAAAAAGAAAAAGAAATTGCATGTGTGTATACACAAGCAAATTTCCCACACCCTGGTTAGAATATGAGGCAAACAGGTGGAAAGAATGAACAAGGGGGTGGGGTGCAGTGGCTCATGCCTGTAATCCCAGCACTTTGGGAGGCCAAGGCGGGTGGATCACCTGAGGTCAGGAGTTTGAGACCAGCCTGGCCAACATGGCGAAACCCCATGTCAACTAAAAATATGAAAATTAGCCAGGCATGGTGGCACATGCCTGTAATCCCAGGTACTTGGGAAACTGAGGCTGGAGATTTGCTCGAATCAGGGAGGTGGAGGTTGCAAGGGAGATGAGATCGCAACACTGCACTCCAGCCTGGGCAACAGAGCGAGGCTCCATCTCAAAAAATAAATAAATACAAATGAATAAGGTACATTCTTCCTTTATTGAAATAAAACTCATCCACCACCCCAAGGTTATTCTTGAAATTCTAGAAGGAAACTCTCCAAGAGTGATGGCACTAGACATATACTGAGAGACCCCCAAGAGGGAAGTGAAGCCACAGGGGCATCTGGGCTACATAGTCTATCTTGCCACATAGGGAGGCCCTTTACAGGGCTAGCTGCCATTTTTCACCCACACGGGACAGGAACCTTCCAAACAGGGCGGCCTGCAGGCCCTGCACCCTTCAGGCCCCATTCTCAGATACCCATACAACCCATTAAGTCAGACGGACTCACAGTTGTCTCTGGAAAGTTCTTCGTTACCTGACTCCTTAGACACAGGGTTGGGCTGAGGGGCCTCTCTCTCACCTTAACATCTTATGAAGCCCCTTGCTGCCCACTGTATTGCTGTCCCAAATCAGCTGAAGGAGGTGTCTGGTCCCGCATAAACCCTCCGGCTCTGAGACCAGCCAATCTCCCTGGACACTGCCCTCTCCCCTAGCAACAAAGCCAATAATTTTCTGCAAAGCTTATAGTGAGGAACTGGTATCTTTTTTTTTTTTTTTTTTTTTGAGATGGAGTCTTGCTCTGTTGCCCAGGCTGGAGTGCAGTGGTGCAATCTCGGTTCACTGCAACCTCTACCCCCTGGGTTCAAGTGATTCTCCTGCCTCAGCCTCCCAAGTAGCTGGGATTACAGGCACCCACCACTGCGCCTGGCTAATTTTTGTAGTTTTAGTAGAGACGAGGTTTTGCCATGTTGACCAGGCTGGTCTCAAACGCCTGACCTCAAGTGATCCGACCGCCTCAGCCTCCCAAAGTGCTGGGATTACCGGATGCCTGGCTGGTATCTTAATTCTTAAACCAGTGACCCTACTAAAGTGTCTTCATTTCAGGTGGACTCATTCAAAACAACATTTTCAGGCTAGGTGCGGTGGCTCATGTCTGTAATCCCAGCACTTTGGAAAGCTGAGGCAGGAGGATTGCTTGGAGCCAGTAGTTTGAGACCAGCCTGGGCAACGTGGTGAGGCCCCATCTCTACCCCCGAAAAAAAGACATTTCCTCTTCCCCCATGCACCTCCCAACTCCCATTAAAATGCCACTCCCCGCAAAAATGCAGTCGCAGAGGGAAAATCGTAGGCCATTTGAAAACAAGGCCATGGAAGTTTGTCAGTTCCCTTGTGTCTCCCCACAGCACCTGTATTCCATTAGTGTAGTGGCTGACAGCATGGACACCATGGGCGAGATGCCAGCTGAAGATCCTCTAGTCATCTTGGGAAAGATGCCCTCCCGCAGATGCACCACCTCTTCCTGTACCCCAGGGTCCTCTCCTTGTGGCCCTTCACATCTCATGGCTTCCAGTATGTGGGCCCCTCTTTGCCTGCATGGCTGATGCTACCTTCCAACTGCCATGGGATGGGTGGGCAGGGACTGGAGCTCCTGCATTGCATTCCCGACTCCAGCACGTGGCTCAGACACTGGGCCCTGGGACCCACTGTGACTGCCCTCTTCCCCTTTGCCAGGTCCTGTCTCCCACTACCGACACCCTCACTTAACGCCAGGCAGACCCCTTCCCATTGTCACTTTATCAAAATAAAGCTGCGTCCCACCCTTCCCTTCTCAAAATCTTTCCAGGGCTCTCCCTGCTGTTAGTGCCTTAGATGAGCGCCTCTCGCCTATCTAACCTCTGCTCTCACCACGTCCTGGACACAGTGTGCTTTTGCTCTTGCCATTCTCTCAGCAGGAGTGTCCCTACCTCAGTTCACCCCCACATCAAGTGTGGCTCAAGCTTCGTCCTCTAGGAAGCCTTTCATTATCACTCAGCTCAGAACTGGCTCCCTTCTGGGCACAACACTTCTCTCAGCCAGCTGCCCACTTCACTGTCTTTCTGTGGACAAGTCTATCTCCTGAACTAAGGACATAAAATCCTTGGAGACAGGGTCCCATCAGTCACTGTATTTCTCATGGTGCCTAACAGTGCTTTGTCTGAATGGACATGAAATGAGAGAGAACACACTCCCAGCTTCCAAGAAAGATGTGTATTCTCCCTAGCAATAACAAAAGACACCTAATTGGGCCGCTTCCTGAAGGGAGCCCTCAGCTCTTTTACCATGTAGGCGGAAGGTAGGAAGGCAGGAAGGAAGGAAGGGAGGGAGGGAGGGAGGGAAGAAAG
>CAUYLG010037683.1:0-38964 GCA_963573385.1 Cacajao melanocephalus
CAGTAGAACAAGAATCCTGTTCTCTCTCCCTCTTTTTCTTCCTCTTTCTTTCTCTCGTACATTCTTTTTTTTTCTTTCTTTCACTCTCACTTTCTTTCCTCTCTTTTCCTTTCTTTCAAAAAAAAAAAAAAAAAAAAAAGACTTTGCAGCTGAATCAGGCCTGTAAGGACAACATATTGACAAAGCTCATATAGCATTACCTGAGAATGTGCTGGAACTGCTTTGAAATATACTTGATTGAGAAAGGTAGGTACTTTTTATACACCATGACCACATGTTCTTTAGTCAAACCAATTAGGTAATAAAGGATTAATAAAGTTACTAAATACATTAATAAAGGCAATAAAGGATTAATAAAGTTACAATAACTTCCCCCACGAAAAATAAACATGTATCCCTAAACATGTCAAAGGAATTAAAACAAATTTATCACTGAGAAGCATTTATCTGAGTTGTTATATTATATATCAGATATATTACAGAACCTGGGAATTTATCAAGTATTTAGTGTCAATTCAGAAAGCAGTACTTAAAGATAATTTCTGAGTTGCCAAGAGATTTTTATCCTGTAAGTCCTGTAGTACTTCTGTGAAAGCCTGTAGTGTTAAGTACGATTCCTCTAAATTCAGAAGGTGTTAAATAAAAACCCTGAACACATAACTACCTTTTTCCAAATATCTTAGACTGGTCTACTGTATTATTTTATTCCTGGTACTAGCCATATAAAAGCAACATATTAGTCAGGGTCCAAGTAAGAAAACGGTATTTAAAACAGAAGGAATTTAATACTGGAGGAAATGTGTTACACAGTTGATGAAAGAGATGAATAACCAAAGGGGACAGTGAAACAACCAGAGATTAACAATACAGAAAGCCTCTTCATCTAAGCGAAGGAGGTGGTATTTCCACAGCCCGGAGGCTGGGTCATCTGACTGAAGCCAGAGCAATGGGAGCAGAGAGACAGAGGAAGAAATACCCTGGCATCTCCCATCCTCTCACCCTCCAATCTCCTACAAGTGCTTTCCAGGGCTGAACCCAGCAAAATGGCAGCTGACATATCACACAGCATGTGGCGGAAAACAGCGAAGAAGGAGTCTAAGAGCAAATAAGTCAAGGACAGTCGAGGAAAAGTTGTGGTGGTGGTGTGATTATTACTGTTTTTTATAATGTTATTTTAAAATAGAGAAATTTCTTTTGCACAAATATTTTGAAATCTTTATAAATTCTCAATCCCGTATTTCAATTATTCAACAATTCATCCTGCTTCCAAATAAATTACATTTTATCCTTATATTCTTTACCACTCTAGTTTCATATGAATTAAAAATTGATGCTGGAATAAGTTTCATTATTCTTTTTTACAGTATTACTAAATGCAGATCCTTTGTCCCAGCTTACCTCTTACCTATATATGAGAAGATATTCTTATATCATTCCTGATATTTTTTTGTGTCCAGATGTCTTTACTTCATCTTGTTTTTTCCAATGTACATTTCTAAAGAACAATCTGGTCTTTAAATCATTTAGTTACCATAATTTTGCTTTCATCTACACTCATTAATGGAATTTTTGTATCAATTAATGTCTGTTTCCCTGTGGAAAGCCATATATTATTCCGTTTAGCCCATTTGTCTAGCAGAAAGGAAATGCTCAGAAACAAAATTTCGTATCTCTTCACCCAAAAATTCACCATGGTTGGCTATGGTGTTTCATCCCTGTAATCCCAGTACTTTGGGAGGCGAAGACTGAGGATCTCTTGAGTACAGGAGTTCTAGACCAGCCTGGGCAACATAGTGATGTCTCATCTTTACAAAAAATGAACACAGTTAGCTAGGCATGGTTGTGCATGCCTTCAGTCCCAGCTACTCAGGGAGCTGAGATAGAAGGATTCCTTGGACCTGGGAGGTCGAGGCTGCAGTGAGCCGAGACCACTCCACTGCACTCTAGTCTAGGTGACAGAATGAGACCTCGTCTCAAAAAATTAAAAAGTAAAAAATCCATCATGTTAATTAAGCACTACAACGAAGCTTTATGTTCAGCAAAGTGCTTTGCATAGTGTGTGTGTGTCTGTGTGTGTGTGTGTGTGTGTGTGTATCTGTGTGTGTGTGGGCAAACAATTGTTTTCAAGTATGAGAAACAAAGAAATGTAATTATAGGATCTGGTGCTTTCATTCGTGTATTTATGCATAAATGCATAAATGCAATACATAAACGATTTAGCAATTATATAATCATGTTATCAGAACACATAATTCCCTTTTGCACAAATAATTACCCAAACTCCACAGGTTATATTTCAGTTGACCCTCACTTCTTAATAACCCATTTCTAGTCTCATCGGATCGGACTTCTCACTGCTCAACTCCCCCATGTTCAATTTGTTCATGATTTTTCTAGTCTACTTCCAGCCACGCACCACCGTCCATGATCTCTCCACTTCTCAACTCCCTATCTAAACCTCACATCCTTCATGAAATTTACCACGATAAACCAGCCCAAAGCAATCTTTATTCTTTCTCCTGAACTCCAGTGGCGTTCATGTCTGTGACTTGTTTATTTATTACTGCACATATGTGCATCCTCAAAAGTCCTTTAAGTTCTTAAGAACAGGACCCTCAGTTTACATCCTACAAATAAGTAGGAACACTGAACAAAGAACAAATACCCCAAAAGACAGTTACTGAATGCCACTGAAGTTTCATAATCAGTCCTGGAGAGGTGTGTTTGAAGTCATCAAAAGATGACAGAGAAAAGATAAAAAAGAATGATGTTATGGTGCAAAATCTAGAAGATCGGATGAAACCCAGAAGGAAACAAAAATAAATCAATATCAAGTATGCAGAAGTAGATTTCCTCTAAAGAAACTTCTCATTCATTTTAGGGAAGTTTCCTAGACATTTTTTCCCCATTGGAAAAAAATTTCATATTTTTATCTTCATTGATTAAATTTTTTTTGTTTCAGCCAGCAATATATTTTTGCTGCCTCTCGTATCTTGAAAAATAACTCTGAGGAATTTCATCTCATAGTCACTCTTTATTATCTGTCTGCTACCCTGTCTTAATTCCGTTCCATCAGGAGGATCAAATCTAAAGCCCATCTGTAGCTCTGATTAGGTGTTCACTAAATGTGATTTTGAAACTCAAATCTCAAGATATTCTCATTCTCGGAGCCTCTTGCAGGTCAACGGAGCTTACATCAGTGACAATTAAGCAAGGTGGCTTCCCCCCAGGGTGTCCCCTCACCCACCACTTGGACCCTATCATGCTGGTCTATTTCCTCATTTAAACCCCTCAATGCCAATGTCTTCAACATAAAAATCAATTTTCTCCCTGTTTCAGTTTCTTTTTCACAGTTGCTTCTTCATTTAATCTTTAGGGCTATCTCAATCCTCATAAATCTAAACATAGCAATCAAATGTCTCATCTCTTTAAAATGTCTTGCCACGGGTGGGATGCAAATCCCCCCTCCTGATTGAGTGAGCAATTTAAAAGAAAGATGTTGAACAGAGGAAATTATATCTCCAGAGAAAGGCCATTTCATCAGAAACCTGTGGGTGGAGGGGGCAGCTTTTTGTTTTTGTTATTGAAAGGGTTTATATTTTAATCTTTTCTTTAAGGATGCTTTTTCTTGAAAAAAAAAATTTACCATTTATGAAAGAGATCTGAAAACCGAGGCTTGGATAACCTACTGCAAGTGGTTTGTTTACTAACTTGAGAAGACTCCTACTAAACCTTAAGTGGACTTGATCTCTTTTCCTCTATATAGATAGCTACTGTACCACTTTAAATGTCTGCAGTAGGCTTCATGCTAGAGTTCTCTGTTTCTATGCTCATTTATTTTTTCCTAAACAAATGATCAGCAAAGCATTGAACTAGGTGCCTCTCTTAGTCCATCTGGGCTTTTATAATAAAATACTTTACTTTAGACTGGATATGGTTATTTGCAAACAATAGGAATTTACTGCTTACACCTCTGGAAGATGGGAAGTCCAAGGTCAAGGTTATAGCAGATTTGGGTTACAGCAGAAAGGGTTTACTTGCTGCCACAAAGATGGCATTTTCTTGCTGCATCCTCAAATGGTGGAAAAGAGCTCACCTGAGCCTCCTTGATAAGAGCATAATCGCATTTATAAGGATGGAGCCGTCATGACTTAATCATTTCCCAAAAGGCCCACCTCTTAATACTATAGCCTTAAATTCAAAGGTTCCAACATTAATTTTGGAGGGGACACAAACATTCCCATAGCACTGCCTTAGGGTCAATTAGGATTACTATGACACAGCCCCTGTTCCCAGTGACATAGGTGTAATAGACATGGGTACAAATAAGCTATAAGGAAAAGTAGTATGTGGCAAGGAGTATACAAACATACCTCACTTTATTGCACTTTACATATATTGCATTTTTTACAAATTGAAAGTGTATGGCAACCCTGTGTGGAACAAGTCTATTAGTGCCATTTTCCCAACAGTATGTGCTCACTTTATGTCTCTGCCACATTTTGGTAGTTCTCACAATATTTCAAACTTTGTCATTATTATTATACCTGCTATGGTGATCTGCCGTCAGTTACCTTTGATGTTACTATTGCAGTTGTTTTGAGGTACCACGAACCGTACCCTATTATTAGATAGTGAACTTGATAAATATTGCATGCCTTCTGACTCCACCAACCAGCTGTTCTTCCATCTCTCTCTCTCTCTTTGGGCCTCTCTATTCTCTGAAACACAAAAATATTGAAACTAGGCCAACTAATAATCCTACAATGGCCTCTAAATATTCAAGTGAAAGGAAGAGTCATATGTCTTTCACTTTAAATCAAAATCTAAAAATGATTAAGCTTAGTGAGGAAAGCATGTTGAAAGCCAAGATAGGCTGAAAACTGGGCCTCTTGTGACAAACAGCTCGCCAAGTTATGAATGCAAAGGAAAAGTTATTGAAGGAAACTTCACTCCAGTGAACACATGAATAATAAGAAAGCAAAACAGCCTTATTGCTGATAAGAAGAACATTTTACTGGTCTGGATTAGAAGATCAAAGCAGCTATAACATTCCCTTAAGCCAAACTCTAATCCTGAGCAAGGCCCTAACTCTCTTTAATTCTATGAATGATGCTGAAAGTCTTAAGAGTGGATAAAGAACGTTAATGGAATGATCAGACTAATAATGGCATCATATATGGAGATAAGTGTTCTGAAGGCAGCGTATAGAAAGGGGACTGATACAGACCTAACAATCAGGGATGTGATTTGGGGCTGACACCTTAAGGATGGATAGAATGTGTCAAGGCTGACAGCCTAGGGAAGAACATTCTAGACGTGGCCAAAGAATAAAAAAAATTGCTTTGGGAGCTTTCAGAGAGATACATTCTTTTGGGGGTAGGATGGGAGGAGGGAGGGTAAAGGGGCTGCATCCTGCAGTGTGTAGTTAGATCACTAATAATTGAGTTAACCAAGGGTAAGACTTTATCAAGGGGAGATGGTGGGAGAGAGATTGTAAGACGGAGAAGGCAGAGGCAGGCTAGGGAGAGAAGCGTTCTGGGAAAACAAGTAGCACAATTTAGTTAGCTGTTTGTGGGGAATTCAGTGAAGAGGTTGGAAAAGGGAGATTGAAACATTGGAGCCATGCTTACCTGAACTAACATTTGGTGTTTTTCTAGGCACGCAATGGAAAATCACTGAAGGTTTAGAGCAAGACTATCCCATAACTAGCGTCATGTTTTAAGGCTATTAGTCTGAGTCTGAGAGGTAGAAACAGGAATGGAAAGGGAGCTCTAGATACAAGAGACAGTCACAGAAGTAGATAAACAGTATGAGTCTGTGAATGAGGTTTTAGGTATTCAGGAGCTCTAAAGGAATTTTATATTAAGGAAGAAGGAGAAAAAATTAACAAATATTATGACAAATGTTCTACATTCTATTAGGAATTTCTTAGGAATTGTTTTATTTAATCTCCAGAAATCTTTGAGGTGCATATTATTATCCTTTTTATATTTATATATCCTTAATATTATCTTTATATGTAAGTGAGAAACCAAGGCTCAGAGGGGGTAATTAACATGCCAAAGAGCAAGTTGATAAACTAGAGAGCTAGGATCTGAACCTAAGGTTGTTTAACTTCAAGGCAAAAATAACACTCTAAGGTCTTGCTTCTCTCCTAGTTCCCAATTCTTACCCCATCTGCCATTCCTCAGTGTCTATTGACATTCAAGGGGATTCTCAGGACTCTGCAAACCTCTGATTGAATATGAGAAATTCCCAAAGGGCCCCCCAGCCAATGTCACACATATTTATCTATGGGATAAGAGAGAGATGATCTCTGATAAAACATGCATTTGGGAGAGCAGTGGAAAATAATTCATCTCTGAAGGGCCTGCTCCATCTCTCCCTGAAATTGCAATGGTAGGGCATTTGCAGGACGCAAAAACCAGTCAGTGGATTCAGTATATTAACTTTCACTTTGTTGTTTTCATTTTCCCTGTAGTGATCGAAAGATGAAGAACTCTTGTTGAAGCTTGTAACTCCCTAATTACTTATTATTAACAGTGAAAATCTGATTTTCAAAGTTGTTTAATGGTCATGCAATAAACCAATGTGAGATGACTGCCAATACTGCAGCGTGGGTCTCCAAAGAGTTGAGTGATGTTGTAGCTACTGTTATTTTTAAAATAGGAATAGAAAAGCCATGACTACAATATTGCCTGGGATTCTTAGTCACCCAGTGAACAGGTAAAATGTCTTCCAGACTTGGATGGGTCAAGCAGGAGATTGTTATATAATAAGGTTTTCTTCCCCTCTGCCCCAACCAGTCTTCGTCATAGCAGGAAAAAATAAAGTTGACTATTAGGCAGAGGAAAAAAAAAAAACCCAAACCAATTATTAAGCATATTGCATTATGTGTAGAGTTGTTTTCTGGCTCCTATTACCACCACTGGCTGTGAATTTTAGCATTAATTATGTAGGGACATCAAAAGTGTACTCATAGTATAATTTGAAAGCATTATACCACGTATCTCCATGCTAGCTCATCATGTTTGGCAACAAACAGGAAGGTAAAATGCAAAGTAGCCATAAAAATGGAGAGGGAACAAATGAATAATAAATAGACACTTTTATATTACTCATAGGAACGATGAGAACCCATCAACGAATAAACTGCACTGGCCATGATTCTCTGAAGGTTCATCCATAGAGTGGCAACGCTATTAAGAATGAGAAGTCCAGCAGATGGGTGCATTTCTAGACCATCACAGAGAGAAAATAATTCAAGATGACTTGGTTATACAGAACATTTTAGAGTAGTCCTTACTGAGGAGGGGTGGCTTTTAGGGATCTGAGGAAAGTGGTCCCTAAAAGGGTTGATGCTGGCACAGACCTCTCCTCCTTATTCATAAAAAAAATGGAAGCCAACAGATAAAGCTCTTGTAGTTTTGATCAAATTCACAAATCTGCCTGCAGCTGCCCAAGTCCTCTTCCACTTCCTGGAAGAGCCAATTCTTCTAATTGCACTTAGATTTCTTTCTCCTCCTATATTCTGGTGGTTCTTACCCTGGTAAAAATTACCAAGTAATTCCTGGTTATTATCACTCTCTTCTCTAGGTATCATTGTCTGTTATTCTCTCTCTCTCTCTCTCTCTCTTTCTCTCTCTCTCTCTTCCTCCAACATTTAACATCCTCAAGTCTCTTCCATACGAAAAAAAAAAAAAAAATCCATCAGCCCTTCATCCAACCTGCACCTAGCAATGTTTTTAACAAACTCTACCACATCTGCTTTATTTCCTTCTCACTCTTCATGTCCCTTAAATCTGAACCACCACTTTTAACTCCACTAAAACTGCTCCCTAAGATCACCACTGTCCTCGTATTGCTAAATCCAGTGGCCATTTTTTGGTTATATTTTCCTGACCTCTCAGCAGCATGTGACACTACTAGCCTGTCCCTTCTTCTTGAAACTCTCTTTTTTTCTTAACAGCACAGGCTGTCAAGTTTTCTTCTTACCACCTTGGCCATCCTCGTCTTCTACTGGATCTACAGTTTTGATGTTTCCTTGGGCTCTAAGGCACTCTTCTCACTTAAAGGAGCTTAGATGCTCCTATAACTTCAAGTACTATCCTTAGGCTAAGGAGTTTGCAGTTCACATCTCTAAATCAGAACTGACTTTTAAGCTCCAGTCCAATATACCAAAGGGTCAACTGGACATCTCCACTTGGTGTCTTATAATTATCTTAAATTCAACATGTCTACAAAGGAACTTAATTTCCCCCTTAAAACTTGCTTCTGTCTTGGCAAATGACATAATTAAATACCCTCTTACTCAAAGCAGAAATCTGAGAATAATTTGGGGTGCCTTTTTCTCTTCTTGTCTTTCACAACTCTCATTAAATCAACCATCAGTCTGTTAATTTATTTCACAAATATTTATTCAGCCAACTATCTGTGTTAGGTGCTATGGGGAACAAAACAGCCAAAATCCAAAATCCCCACCCTCATGAAACTTATAGTTTAGTGAGAACAACAGTAGTCACTAAACAAGCAAACAAACAAATAAGAAAACATGAAACACAAGAAAAAATAAAACCAGTTGAAAGATAACCCTGGATGGAGTAGAATCGAGGAAAGGAAGAAATAAGAAGATGTTTTGGCAATTAGAATTGAAAGGTTTTCTTGTTGGAGTGTCAGTTTTTGATGTGTTCAGCTTGGAAGGTTGGTTAGATTTCCATGTGGGCTTGTCAAGTAGGCAGCTGGGGTCATAACCAGGAACTTCAAGGAGAGGTCTAGGCCTGAGTCAGTAGCATATAGACAATAAAATCACCTAGAAGAACAGTGTAGACATTAAACTGTAGAGACAGAAAGAAAGCAATCCAAGGATCCCCCTGATGAATTTCATCACAGTTGAATAAAGTGGGGGAAATAGTTTTAAAAAGACAGAAGCAGATTAGAGAAAGGAGAAATGACTAAAAATAGATCAAGAAGGAGAGAGGTAAGTAAAAGGAAAAAACAAGAAAAAATGTAGTCACGAAAGTCAAGAGTTCAACTACTAGAACACTGTCAAATAAAAAAAAAAACTAAAAAGCATCCACAGACTTGGCAACATTAAGTGACTGTGACTGTGATAGAGGTAGTGTTAGAGGAATGATGAAATCATAAACCAAAAATCCTATAGCCCCATTTTCTAAACATTTCCCAAGCATGCCTAATTCATTCCATCTTAATTCAGGTTTAAACCACTATCTTCATTCATTCATACTGCTTTTGCATTTCCTTCCATTTATTTGGCATGCGATATGGGTTGGCTGTGTCCCCACCCAAATCTCATCTTGAATTCCCATGTGGGAGGGACCTGCTGGGAGGTAATTGAATCATGGGGGCAAGTCTTTCCCATGTTGTTCTTATGATAGTGAATAAGTCTCATGAAATCTGATGGTTTTAAAAAGAGGCATTTCCCTGCACAAACTCTCTCCCTCTGCCTGTTGCCATCCATGCAAGCTGTGACTTTGTTCTTTCTTGCCTTCCACCATGATTGTGAGGCTTTTCTAACCATGTGGAATTGTAAATCCAATTAAACCTCTTTCTTTTGTAAATTGCCCAGTCTTGAGTATATCTTTATCAGCAGTGTGAAAATCATGTATGTAACTTCCAGAAAAATCCTGCCCCCCCCAAAAAAAAATGTGAGCACGTCACTCACTTGCCCCACCTAGGATACAGACAAATTCCTTATGATGCCTCCAATCGCCCCCACTGCCCAGCCCCTGTCTGCTGCCTCACTCTCAATTCGTTCCCCTCACCCTTTCCAGTTCAGAGCATCAGCCATATTGAATATCTAAGATTTCAGGCACATCCAATTCGAGGGACAGCCCAGGATCTCTTCTGAGTCAGGGCAGAAGAATTAAAATGAGAAAAGTACATGCATATAAGTTCAGGGGAAGTGTGTGAACCAGGTGTCTTGCAACTAAATTGGCTCTTCTTTCCTAATCTTGCTTTTTCCTTTAACTTGGATCATGCCCTATATTAGTCTGTTCTCATGCTGCTGATAAAGCCATACCCAAAACTGGGTAAAGGAATTAAGTTTAATTGACTCATAGTTCAGGATGGCTGGGGAGGCCTCAGGAAACTTACAGTCATGGTGGAAGGGGAAGCAGGCATGTCCTTCTTTACATGGAGGCAGGAAGGAGAAGTGCCAAGTGAAAGGGGAAGCCCCTTATAAAACCGACAGATCTCATGAGAACTTACTCACTGTTATGAGAATAGTATGGGGGAAACCACTCCCATGATTCAGTTACTTCCCATTGGGTCCCTCCCATGACACATAGGGATTATGGGAACTATACAATTCAAGATGAGATTTGGGTGGGGACACAGCCAAACCATATCATGCCCTCATTTCAGAATAATAGTCTCACCTCCGTTGACATCATGCATGATCAGGAAGGAACCCTGATGTAACTTATTTTATGCAAACTTTACAATGCTAGGCCTTTTCCAGACGAGCTGTACTCCTTGAATTCCCAACTAGTTCAGAAACTCTTTAAAGTCAGGGAACACTGAGATGCCAAAAGTATGGACACCTCTGTTTAAATCCTGTTTTCTGAAGCCCTTCAGCAATGGTTTTGAAAATCTCTTTGGACTCCAGTTTCTCCAGCAGTAAAACTGATATAAATAACAGATACCTCCTTCATAGGATTGTTTGAGGATTCTATGAGATAACAACCATAAAGTGCTTACTATGATTCCTGGCATATGGTGAGCAATTTCATTATTATTTTGACTGTTATTCTTTTCTAGATTTTAAAAGGCTCTACACAGTACTGGGCACAGAGTCAGTGCTTAACAAATACTGGCGAGCTATCTGATAAATGTTATTCACCAACCATTTTCCCATGACTGTTATGGTATATCATGCAAGGACAAGAGTGGTGTGCCCAGCCTTATGATTAATTTCTTCTTCCTTTTTCATGTTGAGTTATGTAAATCAAGTTTGCACATTTCACCCTTCAGACAGAAATGGAGTGGTTCTAATTTGATCTAACCTAAGGTGGTAGGGGGCAGTGGTGGAATACAGAAGACTACAAAAGTTAAAACTTTCTAGTATAAAAGAAACAGCAGGCTGCCTTATGTTTTCAACATTAGCATTTAAGTTCACTGCAGCTGAACTCAATTCGTATCAGTGGAGATTTATATCAAACAGTGGGAAGGCAAGTCATATCCTACTGCTGTCTTGCAGAATTATCATCAGGAATGTAGCCAATTTTAGCACAAATAAATGGTAGTTAGGGAAGTAACTTGTATGATCAAGTCCTATAATGGTCATTCTTTGATTTAGAAATATGTTCTAAACCTGTCACTTTGCATGAACTTGATTTTCAAAGGAAAGAAGAAAAAACAACACTATGCTTTCTCTAGTGGGAATAGTACAATATACAATAACAAAATAGAGAAAGTTAAAAAAAATCCTGCTTACCGTTTTATCATTTTATGTGTATAGGAAATAACTTTAAGTGGTAGATGCATGCTTAAGGATTAAATTATATACAACATAGCTCACTATCATTACCATTGCACATCACCAAACTGAGACACTCCTAAAACTGTCACCTTGTCAGCAGTCAAAAGACAGCTGAAATGCTGGTTTGAATTTTATCTTTTATCTCCTTTACGAAGTAGGAGAAGTGCATTACACGATTCACATATGAAGAAAAGAGAAACAAATGGGTTCAGGGAATGAAATGAAGGTGCTTAGATCAGGAAGGGACCTTAAAGATAATCATTTCAAGCCCCTTAGTTTGTCAGTGAGGAAACAGAGATCCAAAGAATTCAAATAGCCCAACGACACATGCAACCGGGACTATGTACCTATATCTCTCACAGCTATACTAAGTCATTCCCAAACCTAACCAAACATGAGTCACCTAGAAGCAAGCATGCAGGTTCTTAGACATACAGACTTGCAGAATCAGAATCTTTAACAGTGGGATCCAAAATCCTGTGGATTTAAGAAGCTGCTCAGATTATTCAGATGCCAAATGTCCAAGGACCAAGGTTCACAAAGCACTGAGCTATACTTCCCATGGCCGTTGGCTGGACATTTAGCATGGAAGAGGGCAGGTATAGCCTGTTCATTTTCTCCAATTTAAATAACTGTATTAGTACCAAATATCAATTTCATAAATGTCATTTCTACCAACTCATCTATGGACTCTGCATCTACCCTCAAAGCAGTTGGGCTTGGCTACAGCTCACAGTTCTTTTTTGTGTTATAAAAGCATTGTATGCATTATTGTGCTGCCCCCATGAACCCCTCAAAAATCACAGATGCTATTCGAAATATATGTTTTGTTTTTTTCTGAGATAGGAAATTGGTATATTAATTACCTGATTGTGCTATTGTTATATTAATAGTGTTGTACACATAAACATCAGTGGGACAAAAAGGTGCATTTACCCCAAAACAATCCTACACATGATATTTATTTGTTTGCCATTGCCCTCATAGTTTGCTAATATAGCCTGAGTGCCTTCCATGAAAGCATCCTTGCCCCAGAAAAGAAGAATTTCAAAAGGAAATAAACTCTGTCCTAGCTACGTAATCAGATGGATCTAAACCTCTTTCTCCAGTTCTGATCTGTCTTCTAAGTGTCAGACTCATTTATTCAAGTGTCTACCAGACCTCTCCACCCACATGCCCCATGTGTAATTCAAACAAAATGTGCTCCAAATGAAAGTCATCGCTTTCTCCCAAATCTGTACCTCTGCTGTGTTTCACACATCAGTTAGCCCATCCAATCACCTGAGGCAAAAATCGGGAAATCACCTGTATCTGCTGAAATGTATTGAAATTTTAGTTGCAAGTGAAAGAAATTCAACTGAAGCTGGCTTGACTACAAAATATAATTTAATGAATCACTTAATTGTGAAGTCTATAAGAAGATCCTATCTCTAAGTATGACTGAACTCAGCTAAATGATTTTATAAAATTATTCTCCTGCTGTTTTCTCTTTTCAACTCTGCTTTATCATTGGCTCTTTTTCTAGATTGGGTGTGCCAACCTTATATCCTTTCAGTGTTAATTCCAATGAAAGAGGTTCTCCTTCCTAAAAATTTCAGCAAGTGTCCTGATCTGGTTGGAACAACCTAATTCAATGCACACCCTGGCTCAGTCCCTATGACCAGGGATGTGGAACTGTTAGGTCACCTGCACACATCTTGGGTGAATGGAATCAGGAAATGGACTGAGCATGGGGGAGAAGTCATTTCCTAAAAGAAAACCAAGATGCTATTTCAAAACAGAAAAGAAAGTAGAGGGAACACTGTGCAGGCAGAAACATCAGATATCTTCTGTATCATCCTGGATTTCTCCTTTCACTTCTTGAGACAAAGGATTGCTTAGTTTCAACGATTCTCTAGACACATCTCTTATTTGTCTCCTTCTCTCAGATCCATTGTTACGACTTACTTCAAGCCCTCACCATGTCTCACCTGGAATTGCAACATTCCTACTTACAGTCCTGTATTTGTACTGCAATTGAAACCTGATCATGGTTATTTTCTAGCTTAAAAATCTATCAAGTCCCAATTGTGTGTAGTATAAAGATCAGGCTTTTTAGCAGGACATTTAGGGCTCTCTAGGATTTGTCCTGCTTCATCTCTCAACATTCCCCAGCACACACCCTAAGGTGGCTAATAATCATACTAACACTAACAAAGAAAAATATATCTTGAGTTCTTACTAGGCATCAGGTTCAACACAAAGAGCTCTCTGTGCCCTCATGACAACCTTCTTTCTAACTTCATTTTACAAATGAGAGAGAGGCTTGGAGAGGCTAAGCAAATTAACCAAAGTCACATAGCTAATACTTATTAGTGCTCAAGCTAGTACTGGAACTCAGCCAGGGATCTAATGTCTGAAAACAGTCTGATCCCTTAATAATTCTAGCATATTGCCACACTAAATGACTTTCAGTTCTCCAAACTTACTGTATTTTTTTCCCTCTGCTGAGTATGTTTCTTATATGCCTGACTGGTCAACCCCATGAAACTTCGAGATCGAGCTCAAGTGCCTCTTCCTTGAGGAAGCTTTCCCTGATGCATACAAGCAGAGCTTATCATCCTCTTTTTCTTAGTGACAAATGATAACTTGTGAACCTTAGAAACTTAAAGATTTAAGATAATGGGATGATTAAATAAATGATGGTCTATGATAGAATATCAATATTAAAATAAATCATGTTTTAGAAAAATATTAATGAGCTGAAACACTGGTCCCAATCAATACAAGGTGATTGGAGACGGAAGAGTAGAGTACATGGTGCTAAATAATGCCTGCATCTAACTTCATAAAATAATCCATGTCCAAAAATTGATGTACTAGAAGCACAGTGATTAAGAAAATGGGCTTTAGTATTAGACCAAAATGGGTTTGAGCTCCACCTTTGTCACTAGATCTGGGGCCTTGGGAAAGGTACATAGACCCTCTGAACCTCTGAAAATGTGTGTGTGGAGACATGTGTATCTAGATCATGTCTGGGCCATATCTAGGTCATACCTATAGCTATATTTCTGCCTATATATAGAGAGAGAAGATGACAACTAGAGACTGGAAGGAAATATATACCAAAAGGTAACAATGGTTGTAACTTGATTGATGTTGACTTTCTTCATATTTTTCTTTTTTTTTTTGTTGTTGAGACAGAGTCTTGCTCTGTCACCAGGCGCCATGCTGGAGTGCAGTGACGTGATCTTGGCTCATTGCAACCTTCGCCTCCCGGGTTCAAGCAATTCTCCTGCCTCAGCCTCCCAAAGTAGCTGGGACAACAGGCATGTGCCACCACACCCAGCTAATTTTTGTGTTTTAGTAGAGACGGGGTTTCACCACGTTGGCCAGGATGGTCTCGATCTCTTGACCTTGTGATCTGCCCACCTTGGCCTCCCAAAGTGCTGGGATTACAAGCGTGGGCACCATGCCCGGCCTTCTTCATATTTTTCTATATTTTCTAAATATTCTGCAATGCATATGTGCTTCCTTTATCTATATTCTGATCATTCTCCCCACTAATAGGCTGTGTCTAATTTAAACTTTGGGCCCCAGGAGCAGAAACCGCATCTAATTACCTAATTATGCATCCCGCATCACAGGCCACATAGCATCAGTGTTAAATGACCTGCTGGTTAGCATCGTCACAGCCATGGCAGATCTATCTGGTATACTTAGGAGGCCCTCTTTTGAAATACAATTTTTGACAATTCAAGGGCTGATTATCTAGTCTTAAATTATCCATATCCTTATATTCTACAACAACTCCCTCCTGCTGACCAAATGTGAAGGTTTCATGGCTCCTTAGTATCTCTACCATGACAAGAAGAGAGAAAGCAAAAGTGATGATATTGTAATCAATCAAATTGCTTACTCTGTGGAACCATTGATCATTATGTTCACCCTGGAAGCTCTAACATGAGAAATTTCTTTTAAAATAAAATGCAGGAAAAAAAAATTTCTCCTAAAAAAATACTCTATTTTCTTTTTATTGATAAAACTATGAAGCTTGTGGTTTACCTTTTGTCTTGGGTATTAGAAGTCTTATTATTATTTATTGCCCCATCTCTCTCCTTGGCTTAAACCTGATCTTCTTATTAACCTTATTTTTATGTCCTTGTTTGGTGGCATGTCCCAAATTATTTTCTGAGAGAGTTAGGGTACAAATAAATTCACTAAATAATTATGAAATTTGAAAACCTGTGTTAATAAATATCAATATTTTATATTATTTTGCATTGGTTTTAGCAGTTTCACATTTGTGATCTCACTTATTTTCCTTATTTCTCCTTGTCCTGCAAGTAAGGCAGTCATTTTCCCCATGTTCCAGATACAAAAACTGACGAAAAACCTCTGGGAGAAAAAGAAGGAATGATTATGAGTTCTAGAGTTAGACGACGTGAGTTTGAATTCTGATTCTATTTTGGCTCTACCTGGAGCCTTTGAATAAACTGCTCAACTTCCCTCCATATTTTTAACTGTAAAATGAGGAGGTAATATTAACAGTAGCTACCACAAGGATAATTGTGAAGATCAATTAAGTTACACACTTCAGGCACTTGAATTGGTGCCTGGCAAATAGTAAGAACTCATAAACGTTTGCTATTGTTGTACCTAAGCAGGTGTCATCTAACTTCCTGCATTGACCATTTCTCTGTCTTGTATTCATTTGCACTTGGTCAACAGTCAATCCTGCTGGACTGAGATCTGTTTTTGCCATAGATAAGAAGAAATGGGGCCGGGTGCATTGGCTCAGGCCTGTAATCCTGGCACTTTAAGAGGCCGAGGCGGGTGGATCACCTGAGGTCAGGAGTTGGAGACCAGCCTGGCCAACATGGGGAAAACCCATCTCTAGTAAAAATACAAAAAATTAGCTGGGCGTGGTGGTGGGTGCCTGTAATCCCAGCTACTCCGGAGGCTGAGGCAGGAGAATGGCTTGAACCTGGGAGACAGAGGTTGCAGCGAGCCAAGATCATGCCATTATACTCCAGCCTGGGTGACAAGAATGAGACTCTGTCTCAAAAAAAAAAAAAAAAAGAAAGAAAGAAAAGAAAAAGGAAATGGTTTCCTAAGAACAGTGAACACATGATTAAGTGGTCATGCTAAACATGGTTTCAGAAGGAGAAAAATTCCCTTTAGGATTTTTTTTACTATACCACTAAAAACACATACATTTTTATCATTCTGTTATCATACGTTTAACAGAAGGCTTTAGTGCCAGACAGCTTCGGGTATAAACCACTCTTGCCTCTTGCTAGCTATGAAGCCTAGGGTAAGCTCCATCATGTCTGGAGCCTTGTACTTGATTATAAAATAGAAATAATGATGGCTCTTCCTTGGTATGGCCATTATGTAAAGCACGTAGCACAGTGCCGAGACTAGAGCAGGTGGTCAATAAACAGAACAGTGATCACTGCTGTGTTGTTACTATTATTATATAGTAGGCCACAGTACCAAACATAAACAAATTCAATTTCTTTTGTAATGTTTTGCAATTCAGACTTTTAAAAAATTCATCGATTTGTCCAAGTGAGACAAAATTTCACAGGACTTACTGCAGTGGAGGAAAAATTTGTGCCCCCAAAATACAGTTTTGGTGAATTTTTCCTTCCAGGTTTCTGGGTAACTCTAGTACTCATTACATCAATATCTTTTTAAAAAACTAATTTAATCCCTTTTGTTATACAGAATCCCAGAATTATATGATACATACAAACTTCAAAAGCCACTTACAATCTCACCCTGATTCTGATACAAACATTGGTCAAAATGGAAGGTTTGAATATTGAGAGGAAAGTCTAATTGCCTTCAGTAACTGAAATCAAGTTAATTATATTTATACTTGGCAACAGATTTTATTCAGGGACAGTAACCATTGTGTTCCCAAAGCTCTCATCTTTTTGTGTTTTTTGGTTTTGTTTTGTTTTTTGAGATGGAGTCTCGCTCTGTCACCCAGGCTGGAGTGCAGTGGCACCATCTTGGCTCACTGCAGCCTCTGCTTCCTGGGTTCAAGCAATTCTCCTGCCTCAGCCTCCCAAGTAGCTGGAATTACAGGCACACACCACCATGCACGGCTAATTTTTGTATTTTTAATGGAGATGGGTTTTTGCCATGTTGGCCAGGCTGGTCTCTAACTCCTGACCTCATGATCCACTCACCTCAGCCTCCCAAAGTGCTGAGATTACAGGCGCAAGCCACTGCACCCAGCCCTAGAGCTGTCAAAAAAAAAAAAAAAAAAAAGCCAAGAACACGAGTAGGCTTTTCTTTAAGAAAATCGAAAATGCAAAGCCCTAAAAAATTGAGTGAGGGTAGCTATTTGATTTTCAGAAAGATTCTTTAGTGAAAAAGTAGTTTTCTTCAAAAATCAAACTTTATGTGTATTTTCAATGATTCAGTGGTAAGAAATTTGGTTTGCACAGACCATAAATATTGAAAAACTTGTGAAATCACACTTGTATCTTGTGTGAATAAAAAGGTCACTTTTTTTCACTTTGATGCCATTATTTTTATGCATCTTGTAGCATTTCCCTACAGTTTAAAAGTAATCATCAGTTTAGATGAAATGGTCTTCATTATTTTAAAGTGGGTCTGGTGATCTTGCGTATCTCACCGCAACTGATGTAAAAAATACAGTGTCCTGACAGTTCGCATTAAGCATCACATAGAAAAACTATAATTAGCATTTCTGTGCTAATTAAAAGTGATGCTGGTTTAGTTCCAATATCATGCTATTAAATGGTTGATGTCTCAAGGACTAAAATTGGGAAAAAAAAATGCATTTCAAATGGAAAAATCCTGTGCAAACTTTCTTAAATAATCCGGATTTGTTGCTGTTGTTATTTACATCTCATTATAATGGTAGGCTTAAAGATGACTTCTTTTAATCAGTTTACCATTTTCACTTTTCCCACTTCACAAGCAATAAGAAATTCAAGATGTTTTTCTGCTTCTTTAAATCCTTTGACCGTCTGCTTTCACACAAAATTAATTAAGGATTCTCTAAATAAAGAACATGCCGTGAAAGAATGAAGCAATTCAGGATTTTCAGTTTTCCCTTTATACAGTGCAAAGTACATCGTGTCCTGAGCCACTTCAGTCTTTCTTACAAGTGAAAATTTTAAAGACAAATACCACCTCCCTGAACCCAACCATTTTTCAAATAAACAGATGATTGTCATTGATTAAATACTTTTTTCAAACATAGCCCAATTATTCAAAATCACAAAGGTTCTACATGGTTTTAAATCTGATTTTCTTTCCAAACGAATGTCGGAGGATCACCAAGAGGTAGGGAGAGAGGGAAGCTATTGTTCCACCACATTCCATTCCTGTTAAATCAACTTGATATATGCGATAAATTAAGTCTGCACTGCAGGTCAGTGAATTTCTATTAACTACTTATTATGGAAGAAAGGAAAGCAGCCCAGTCAAGAACTCTTACACATCAGCCAAAGCAAGCTGTCACTCTGTTTAACTTTTACAATAAATGTTCCTCGGTCTCACACATGTGAAAGAAAAAACATTGTTTGGCATTTAAGCTCTCATTGCCAGTGTGCATTAAGGCAAAGAACCAGGCTAGATTGATTACTTCTCTTCGTTTAAAAGGCTAGGAAACTCTGGATTTTGCTAAGATTTTGCTGATTTATGTAACCATTTAAAAACAGGTCTTCAGGGATTATGAAAACATGGCTACCCTCCTGAAGTTTATAACAGCTGCACTCTCCACTCATCTATCCCCTTTTATTGGCTCATATGACTGCTGAGTGGAAGTGAGGACTCGCCTCTGAGCAAGTCCCCAAAAGAGGAAATGGTTTAAATTTTCCCCATAGGGGCTAGATGAGCAAGAGACTACAGGAGATCAACCTCAGAAAGGATCTCAGCACAAAGATCCCAACTCCTTAGATGCTGGAGAGAGCTTGGGCCCCAAAACTCAGTGGATTCTAAGACCCATAATCATGCCTGGGCTGCCTAAGCAAGAATTAGTAGATGAATAAAAAGAAGCTGAATAAAGTAGATGAATAAAAAGTAGATAAATAAAAATCAGCTAAGCAGGTGGGTCTAGTCCTCCCTGCCCCCAGCCCTGCTGAGTATAAGAAAAACTTACATTGAGTTTAGTATAAGTTGTACTGGAGGCTTTTTCCTGGGAAGGAAGCCTTCCTGGGAGGTTGGCAGCCTGCCTATGCCTACACCATCCACCCACAAGGCAGAGACCACAATCCTTCCATCCCTTCCTGAACTGCTACCCATCCATGTCTTCAATGACTACAACTGAGCCACGGGAAGGATACAAAAAAAAAATCAGTGAATAAATGAATAAATACAATATTCTTAAAAATTATAATAAAGCTAGAGAGAGTAAGACCATTCAAAGCAAACAGAAACACATGTCTAAAAAAATAAAACTATTAGGAAAATACATGATGATGATGTGAAAGATGTATATTACAATAAGAGCAATCACAAAACAACAAAAAAAGTACTTTCTTTAGAAAAATCAAAATGAAATCAAAATGATTTCTCAAATAAGCAAGTATTAGTATTAATAGATGCATTTACAGAGTGAATGGTTACTATTAAGATCCCAATTAGTAACTTGGAAAAGCAAGTGTAAGAAATATCTCAAAACACAAAGCCAAAGTAGAAATAGATTTTATGGAGAGATAGATAGGTAAATACGAAAAGATAAAAATATAGAAAGTTAGAAATATTAAGAGAAAAGAAAAGATTTGTAGGGAAAAGTCAAGAACTGAGCATCTATTTTCTTTTCCTAAACAAGGCAGCAAGAGTGACAAAGACGCAATGTATACATAAATATATAATAGAGAAAATTTTCTCTGAACTGAAGAAACATGAGTCTGCAGAATAAAAGGACAAAATTTGGTCATAAACCAATTAGAAAAGACATAGTCCTAAGACTATTCTAATAAAATTTATGAATTCTAAGGATTAAAAGAAAAATTCAACAAACTTCCTGACAGAAAAGAAATAAGATGAGTTACCACAAAGGAAAAAGAATAAGACAGGCATCAGACTTTTCATCTGTAACACTTGCAGACTGAGGATGATGAAATGACATCTACTGGACCAGGGAAAGAAAAGAAATGTAAAAATCTTGTCAAGGGAAGGTAGGATAAAGGGTGGGAAGAGGATACATGTCAGTATTCTAAGAATCACTTTATTGGTGTGGGGAAAATGGAGGGAAGCAGTGCCCCCAAACAAACAAAAAACTTAGTATCTTATTTTTCAAATAATATTAGAGAAATACATATAAGATTATTTCTACAGGGAAAGTAAAAGTAACCATTAATGGATAGAAATGGCGTAGTGGATATTCCAAATACATAAGCAGAAGAATAGAATAAGCAAACCAATTAAAATTAGGATAAGGAGCCGGTGCAGTGGTGCACACCTGTAGTCCCAACTACTCAGGAGACTGAGGCAGGAGGATAACTTGAGCCCAGGAGTCGGAGGCTGTACTGCACTATGATTGTGTCTATAAATAGCCACTGTACTTTAACCTGGGCAACATAGTGAGACACCATCTCTAAAAAAAAAAAAAAAAAAAGGATAGGATAAGGGAGAAGCAGAATAACAACATAAATCATAAAGTAAAAAGAGAGAAATATAATGTTCATTAAACTTAACAACAAATAAACCAAATTCTCCATTGTATGAAAGAGACTGTCAAATTGTAAAACTTTGAATTAATGCAGTTAAAAAAATATTGTACAACAAAGTGATTAAGAAAGTTGAAAACAATGTATTGGCAAAAAAAGGATAATATTAATATTAGACAAGGTGGAATTGAATGTTAAAAATCTTAACCAAGAAATAGATGATCATTAACTTTTAACAAAAGGCATAGTTTAAGAAGATATAATAGCTCTCTAGTCAAATTTATACATTGATGCTCTAACCCCGAGAAATTCAAGTGCCTTTAAAGATTGGTCAAGTTAAAATGAGGACATTAGTATGGGCCCCAATCCAATCTGACTTGTGTCCTTACAAGAAGAGGAAATTTGGGTGCGAAAAGAAGTACAAAAAACATAAAAGCAGAGAGGAAAGACCACGTGAAGACACCTTAAGAGGACCGACATCTGCAAGCCAAAGAGAGAGGCCTCAGAAGAAATCAAACCTGTTGACATCTTGATCTTAGACTCCTAGTTTTCATAACTGTGAAAATAAATTTCTATTGTTAAAATCACCCAGTTTGTGGTATTTTGCTATGGCAGCTCTAGCAAACTAATATCATCTATATTGAACATTTTAATTCTCAAATAGAAAATATACGTTTGTGTGTGTGTGTGCGTGTGTGTGTGCGCATGTGTGTGTGTGTGTGTGTGTGCGTGTGTGTGTGTGTGCTTGCTTGCCCTCAGTGAGGCAGGGAAATGGTCCATGGATCATTTATAAAACTAAAGACATATTTAACCATAAAGAAAATCTGTAATATACTTTAAAAACACATGCTACATTCTCCAATTATAAACTGATATAATTAGAAATAATAAAAAGTTTCCTCCAAAACATTGTAACTATTAGGAAATTTAAACACTTAGAAAATTTTTGGACCAAAATATAAATTAAAAGAGAAATGATAAATTATTTGGAAAGCAATGAAAAGAATACTTCTCCTAAGGGAAGGAGATCCGCTCACAGAGCGATTTGAAAGTTTAAAAAAACAAAAACTCTACCATTAGAAAAAAGCATTGAGATCTTACAGGTTCTCAGCCAAGTTTTTCAAACCCAGTGTTTTTCAACTGCGGCAGTATTGGCAATTTTGATGGAACAATATTCTGTTGTGCAGGACTGTCTCATGCATTGTTGTTCACCCATTCCCAGCTCCAAGGTACAAAACAACATTAGCATCTTACCAGTACTGAGATGACTAATACACTAGCATGTATAAAAATGTTGTGATAAACAGATGATCCCAGTGTTATTTAAACTACTTTAGGCCAGAGAAAAATGAAGAAACTATCACTTAATTGAATCTAGCTTTACTGTTATACTAAATCATGGTAAGATAGTAGAGAAAGAAAATAGTAGTACAATCTCATTTAAAAATTGGCCCATATCATCAGATAGGGAGACTTAATAACATGAACCCATCTGTATTAATATCTATTTTTATATCTATACAATTTCTAATGCAACTTCAATTAGAGTTCCAATACGATTTTTTTTTTTAAGATTTTGGCTATAATGATTGTATATTTTTTAATGAAAGAAGAAAAGAATTTTTAAAAAGTAAAAGAAGAGTCTGCTCTACCAGATACCAGAATATACTGTAAAGAAAATATGATATTAACTTAAAATGGAAAATTAGATAATTGGAACATAATAAAAAATCAAAATAAAGAATCAGATACAGCTGGCCCTCAGTATCCACAGGTTCCACCTCTGTGGATTCAACCAACCACACATTAAAAACATTTGTAAAAAACTCTCAAAATAACAATGCAACAATAAAAATAATAAAAATAGAAAAACTATACAATATGACAACTATTTATATAGTGCTTATATTGCATTAGATATTATAAGTAATCTAGAGATAATTTAAAGTATACCAGAGACTGTGAGTAGGTTATATGCAAGTACTATCCATTTTATATAAGAAATTCAAGCATGTCAGATTTTGGTATCCATCAGGGGTCCTGGAACCAATCTTTTATGGATACCAAGGAACAACTATACTGGCATATGAGGATTCAATACATGAGAAGGGAAGCATTTCATTGCATCAAGTAAAAAAAAAGAATATTTAAAAAAGTATGCTGGTTATCTATGTGGAAAACAATTGTTTGAGCTACCATCTTACACCATATAACAACAAATTTTAAATGCATTAAAAATATAAACATAAAAATATTCAACAAATATATTTCAAAAAATTATAGAACGTTATGTGTATCATTCAAATTGAAAACTCACAGACTATGAAAGATAAGAGGCATATTTGCTAAATAAAAACTAGATACTTTTGATGGCAAACGTTACCCTAAATAAACCCAATAAGTAAACAATAGATTAAAAAAATATATTGCAAAACAGGAAAAACAGTTAATACATGATGTATGCACAAAAAGTTTAAAGAAGACAGGTTTTCTCTATAGAAAAAAAAATTGGAGGAAAAATTCACAGAAGACTTGATATAAATGTCCATAAAATATTCAAAGATGTTCAACTAAATGTAAATGTAAAATGCCCATTAGATTGGCAAAGTATGAAAGAGTAATAATTGCTATTCTGGTGGTTAACATGTCCATTTCACATTTCTTAAAGAGGATGAAAATGTGTACAAGGGTGGAAATGTGTTTAAGAGGAAATGTGTATTATAAAAGCCTTGTTGATAAACAATGTGTCCACATTCATTAAAAATGAAAGTATACATGTCTTGACCAAAAAAAACTTCCCCCTTCTGGGAATCTGGCAAAATAAATAAAAGCTCAAATTCATAAGAATAGGTACAGGATATTTACTGCCTGTAAAAACCAAGAATAATGACAACAACAAAATGGAAACAATGAGAGTGATCATCAATTGGATCCATCACAGAACATTATATGGTCACCAAAAAAGAATGAATTAGAGCTCTGCCAATTGGGATAAAAGAGTTTTCCACAAAGTATTTCAAAGGAAGAAATCTAAATATAGAAAAAAAAATGCTTCTAAAACACATTATTATAAAACAATAATGGAACTTCTTAAAATTTTACACTTACATACATATATGTATAGGTGTGCCTATGATTACATCATCATGGAGATACATATGGATTATATGAGGACTTGAAAAACTTCATGAAAATGTGGATTATGAAAAAACTATGTATGGATTTCAAAAATTTTTTTGAGCCAAATGCACTCATACTAACTTGTTATATAACATGTCTAAACAGGATCTAGTTTGAGGCACTAAAGATAAAATATCAGTTTGAAAAGAGCCCCTATTGAAGCAACATGAATTCTGCTGAAATTGAAATAAGAATAAACTTCAAATTTATGGTAAAGCTTGGATGGAAGAGTGGCAAAATCACTGATGCTTTATGGAAAGTCTGTAGGAATAATGCCCCAAAGAAATTGGCAGTTTATAAATGGATAACTCATTTTAAGAAAGGACAAGATGATGTGGAAGATGAAGCCCACAGTGGTAGATCCACATCAATTTGAAAGAAAAAAATAATATTGTTCATACCATAATTAAATGGGACCAACAATGAAAAGCAGAAACAACAACTAACACCATAGATATCTCTCAGTTGGTTCAGCTTACACAGTTCTAGCTGAAACATTACAGTTGAGCAAACTTTCCATTTGATAGGTGCCAAAACCCAGCTGCAGACAAGAGCAGAGGATTCTATGGTAATTTTAAATAAGTGGGATCAAGATCCCAAAGCATTTCTCTAAAGCATTTTAACAATCGATAAAACATGGCTTTATCAGTACAATCCTGAATACAAAGCACAATCAAAGCAATGACTACCAAGAGGTGGAAGTGGTACAGTCCAAGCAAAAGTGAACTGGTCACTAGCAAAGATCACAGCAAAAATTTTTTAAGATGCATAAATATGCTTCTTGATTTTCCAAAGGGCCAAAAAACAATAACATCTGTTTATGGTGAGGATGTTTGAGAAAGTCAGCCAAAGCTTTAACAGAAAAATATCTAAGAAAGCTTCACCAGAGTTCTTTTCCACCACAACACTCCTCTCATCAAAAAGGGCAATTTTCTCACTCCTCTCATCAAAAAGGGCAATTTTCTAAGAGTTTCAGTGGGAAATCATTAGACATCCACCTTATAGCACTGATTTGGCTTCTCCTGATTCATTTGTTTCATAATATTAAAAAATCTGTAAGGTGTACCCATTTCTCTTCAGTGAATAATGTAAAAAAGATTGCATTGACAAGGTTAAATTCCCAGGATGCTCAGTTCTTTAGAGATGGGCTGAATGGCTGGTATTTTCACTTACGAAAGTGTCTTGAACTTGATGGAGCTTATGTTGAGAAATAAAGGTTATATTTTTTATTTATATCTTTTACTTCTATTTTTCCATGAACTTTTTTGGAGCCCCCTCATATATAATATCATTTTTAAAATATATTATGTTATATACCTGATAATGTGATATAAAAATACAATTTATTTGAGATAGATAAATAATATATGGCAATGATGGTGGGGAAAAAAGAGGGATAATAGACTATACTAAAATTATTATATTTTTATAAAAGTATATGTGTATATAGTGGTAAATTTTCAAATATATATATCATATTTTATTGATTCTAAGATCTGCCTTTTAATATCTCTGAAATCAGAATGAATCTTACAATTTATGGCATCTGATCTTTCACAATAAAGTAGCAGGGTATTTTTATTTTTCCCTTTATAATGATACATAAAATAATAATGCTTTGAGTGGATCAGATATGGCATTACACTAATATCATACCCCTCAAAAAGAGCTTTTAACTCAAGCTGATAATGGTGCATTCAACTAAACAGTAAAGTAGAGCTTTAAAAACTGGTCTTTTTCACATTTGAGTAGATATTTTTTAAGCGTGGACGGATAAAAAAAGTACCTGTTGTGAAAAATTAATCAAGTAGCCAAATAATCTAACAGTATATTATACTCTTATAGGTGGATTAAAGGAAGAGAGGCCATGCATTGAAATCCACATAGGAGGGCAGTTTAAATAAGACTATTTTATTGTCCCTTTTGCAACCCTTAGGCAACCAAAGCAAGACAGCAAAGGATTCTTCCAGCCTGGACTGCCACCTTAAGCCCTAATCACCCCAGTCTTCTTCCTGGGGCTCCTACAGGGAATAGCGGACAAGGAAGGCAGTGTTTTCTGGGCTATGAAGCAACTGAATACCCAAAGGAAAATGAAATTTGGCCACAGGGCTCACTAAAGTGGAACCCTTAGCTTGAATCCCAGTACACCCATTTAGTTCTATCCGATTTCATTAAGGGTTTTCTAAAAGTCAGCATTTAGCAACACGAACTGTTATCTGTGCAAATTTTCTATTTGCTTTAAAAATAGTCCTTTAAAATTAATATCTAATGAAAAGAATGAATTTACTTTTTCTTTTCTTTTTTTTTTAATTGAGACAGTCTCCCTGTTACCCATGATGGAGTGCAGTGGTGCGATCTCTGCTCACTGCAACCTCTGCCTCCTGGATTCAAGCGATTCTCCTGCCTCAGCCTCCATTGTAGCTGGGATTGCAGGCATGTGTCACCAGGCTGGGCTAATTTTTGTAGAAACTATTCAAAACACTTCTGCTCTTTTACAGTTTGAATATTCAGTTGATTCTCAGTCTGAAGCCAGTTTTTATACTTATGATGCCTAAAGTCATTTTTCCTTCTCCTAATGTCATCCCACTGCACCGATCAAGATCTCCTAATCTAGAAAGGAAAGAGAAGAGACCCACAAAAAAATAAAGCCAAACACTTTGGTTCCAAAGGCCACTGGCTAGAAGTTACTGTTTGATTTCACTTTTTTTTTCTTTTTCTTTTTCTTTTTTTTTTTTTTTTAAGATAGGGTCTCTTTCTGTCAACCAGGCGTGGGCCCCAGCAGTCCTCCCACTTCAGCCAACCAAATAGCTGGGACCATCCAGGTACACACCATCACACCCGGCTAATTATTTTTATTATTATTTGTAGAGACTGGGTTTTGCTATGTTGCCCAGGCTAGTCTCAAACTCCTGGACTCAAAGGATCCTCTCACTTCCACCTCCCAAAGTGTTGGAATTACAGGCATGAGTCACTGCACCCAGCCTTTACTTCATATCTAATGGTCCTTTGTCTTAGCAAGATTGGGCTGCTATAACACATTACCACAGGCTGGGTAGCTAAGCCAACAAATATTTATTTCTCATAGTTCCAGGGGCCACAAGTCCAAGATCAAGGTGGCAGCACAGTTGGGTCGTGACTGCAACTTCTTCTTGTATCCTCACATCATGGAAAGAGTTAGCTAGCTTTCTGGCTTTTTATGAGGACATTAATCCCTCAATGAGGGCTTCATCCTTCAAATACTATCAAATTGGGATCAGGGTATCAACATAGGAATTCTGAGGGACCCATAAAGTCCACTGCAGTCTTAGTATAGTCTGCCATTGGCTGGGTAGTGGAATATATACATTAAGTATCTGACTCAATTCTAGAATTTGGATGACTTAAAATCAGGAAGTAAATCAGAGAATAATTTATAGAAAATAGTACTGCTAAGCAATCCCTCCCTGTATGCTATTTACAAATATAGCATTTGTATGAATGTCCTTTCTTCCCCAAATGATGTTCCCATTCCTTCTTTTCCAGGCTTCCTTGTTCATCTTTGAAATATGCAATCTGCCCTTGACTAACAGGGTCTGCTGGTGGCTGGTACAAGACGTTGCTCTGCCCCAAATTCTCCTCATTACTATCCTGTCCCCTCCTCACCATCCTGTCCCCTCCTCAGTAGGATCATGAATATGATATACTGGTCCATTTTCTCACTCTTCACCTTTTATAGCTCAGTTAATTTTATCTCGGGAACCATTTCTCAGCAATACATATCTACAACTCCTTTTCTTGCCTACTTTTTTCTAATGCCAATTGCTTCAAGAAAGTTTCTAGGGAAAAGTTCAAACACATTATGTGATTAAATAAAAACAATTTTTAAAAACCTGCTCTGAATGTTAAATGTTTAAAATTTGGAAGCTTTTGAAAGAAAAGAGGATTCATATTTTCAAAATATTTGCCAAAAATAAAAAAGATCTAAAGTGGAAAATACAGGGGCCAGGCAGGGTGGCTCACGCCTGTAATCCCAGCAGTTTGAGCGGTCAAGGTGGGCAGATCACAAGGTCAGGAGTTCGAGACCAGCCTGGCCAACATGGTGAAATCCCGCCTCTACTAAAAATTAGCAGGGCTTGGTGGCGTGTACCTGTTATCCCCAGCTACTCAGAAGCTGAGGCAGGAGAATTGCTTGAACCAGGGAGGCAGAGGTTGCAGTGAGCTGAGATTGTACCATTGTACTCCACTCTGGGCAACAGAGCAAGACTCTGTCAAAAAAAAAAAAAAAAAAAAGCAGCTCCTAAAGTGGAAAATACGAATCACAAAAACAGGGTCTTTAAGAAACCAACCTTATTACTTACATTGTTTGAAGTATAGTTCAGGAGGAGACTGGGGTGAGGAAAGAGGATGGTATCAAATAAACAAGAGAATCTTCAGTGACAGATAATGTGAAGTCCTTTGTTAATGACCAACCAAAGAAAGCCAGCACAAACCATATGACAAAAATAATAATTTTAATTATATTTAATTAAATTTAATATTTTCCTTAAGGAAAAGAAAAGACATGTAGAGAGCAAGGCTAGAAGTTCATGAAGAAGGGCTATTTTCTCTTTGTTTTGAGGAGTAGTGGAAAGAAAGTAACTACCTGGGATTTACTGAGCCCAGGACCTCTGAGTGTAGTTGTGCAAGTTGTTAACTTCACAAAGGCTCTCAACAAAGGTGTTGAGCTCTCAGCAAAGGCTCTCAACACAGGCTGAACCCAACCTGTATTTCCTGGTGTGGGGCTACATTTGTTTAGAGTAAAGTTTAGCTTTTTCTTCACTAAAGGGATGTGTCCACCTAGAGGGGACATGTTTTCCTAACTAGCATGTGACAGTCTTTGTAAATGGTTCCAAAATTTGTCATTACTTCTCCCACTAAGCAATGAGGCTTAGGGTCCACCTACTTTGAATTTGAGCTTTTTACTGGTTAATCAATAGAAAATAGTGAAAGTGACAATGTGGCAGCTGTCCTTTCCTGCCCTTTGGGACATGCACTTTTGGAAGCTAACCACCAGGCTGTGAGGAAGCCCAGACAACAAAGAGAGGCTGCATCCAGGTGTTCTGCCAACAGTCCCAGCTAAGGCGCTGTCCAACAGCCAGCATCAGCTAGCAAACATGCATGTGAAGACACCTCCAGATGATATGTAGCTGCTGGCTGACTTACAGTCTTCTAGTCTCTCCACTTGATGCCCCAGACATCATTGAACAGAGACAAGCCATGCCTGCTGGGGCTCGTCTGAATTTCTGATCTACAGAGTTCGTGAGCATTAAAAAAAAAAAAAAAAAGGCTTCTCTGTGCCATTATGCTTTGGAGTGGTTGGTTATGCAGCAATAGGTAACTAAAACATCATCCACCCAGGACCTATTTCTAACTGACAATGAGGCTCTGTGTAAGCTAGCAGCAGCCCTGACTTATTCTGTGCCAGGCTGTGGTATCTGAATTGAACCCTCAGGCGCACACTATCATTATCTCAATTCATGAAGCCAGCTCTCCTTATTCTCTGAAGCTCAGTCTAAATTTCTTATCTTGGCATACAAGGCCCTTGGCTCATCTCTCCTGTCTGTCTCATCTCTTTCCACTCCCCCAGATCACACACTGTGTTCTTTTCTGCCTCTGGGTCTTTGCACATGCTGCTGTCTTTACCTGAAACGTCTTTTCTCCCTTTCCACCTTCCATCTCCGTTGCTGCACTTTCACCTGCTAATTTGGTTTTCTAATGCCAAAATTATCAGTAATGCCAGAGATTTTTGTATTCTTTAATCCTGAACTGACTATAATTCTGGAAACTTCTTCAACAGTACATCATTCTCAATGGTTTTCCCTAGAGCTTCCAGAGGCATGTTCTTCTCCACGAGAAGTGCCCTCCAATGGTAGTAAGGAAAGAAATATAGCTACAAGCCACATTCCTGAATCAACCACCTTAATGTATGTTGCTATGTACTGGACTCAGACAAAAAGTGTGGAAACTCATTCTCACAAAGGAATTATGTAAATTCAAGAAGCTGCCAAGTCAATGCTACCCTATTTAAGCAAGGGCATGCATCACAAAGGAATTGGGATCCTTTAAACCTCTTGCTGACTAGAACCTTACCTTAAGCAAAAGTGGAAAATAGGCTAGAAATCACATTTAGCTTTCATTTCATTTGGCCTGAGAAAAGCCGTTACAAGATTCTGTTGAACCAGTAGCAACATGACAACCCGTAGCCTAAGTTGGCTGCAGTGAGCATTTGAGATGACTGAGCTCAGAATTAAGTCTCTGGAGGTCTAATAAGGACAGATCAAAAACTGTGAACAGGGAGCAATTCATTTCTTCCCTGTGAGTTTTTGCACTCTTCGTTTCTTTTATATAATAATATATAATAATCCTCACCATGAAACAATTAGGACAAAACCAAAAAGGATTGGATTTGAAAAAAATGATAGATATGATTTAAAAAAAATGTACACATAATGAAATAAATTCTGTTCTCAAACATAATCTTTCAGGTATTGTGAAATGAGACAGCCCTAATCTCTCCAATAACAAAGATTAGGCAAAAATGATAGAATGTGAATGTCAAAGAGACTCACAGGAATAACTAGAAAATGGATAGATACCCTGAGTTTTCAAAACACTTCTTAAAAACCTGAACACATTCTTGACACAATACAAAATCCGTGGGTATTCCATGGGAAAATAAATATTTATTTCAAATATAAGCCTTAAAATTTATAAATAAAAGCAGACTGGCTCTTTTTTCCAATACTGAAGGTGCTGACGTAGTAACAAGCATTTCAATTTTTTTTAAAAAAATTGTGTAACTCTCTAAATTAAAGAAAGTGATGTCTGTCTGTTTCTCTTCCCTATCTGTCTTTACCTTTTTTCTTCTGTCATCTCTGTCCAACTCTCCTGTTTCCCCCTTTCATCTTCCTTCTTGCTGTAACTCCCTTTTCAATCAGATAACCTACTCTTTGTTACCCTACTCTGTGCAAGTCAAGTTGCTGGGCCTTAGAACAAATGTGAAAACAAGGTGGGGTCTTTGTTAGCCTGGAACGTGCAGTGGAGTTGAGGAGAGAACACAAGAACCCAGATAGCTGCCATCCAAGATAGTGTCTGACCAGAAATGCCAAGTGTATCAGAGAGTGTTGGCTGCTGGGTTCAAAGGAGTCAGCATCAGAGCTTGGCCTTGGAAGATGGGCCTGAAGAATGTTCCAGAGAGGGACATTGTGAGCAAAGATATAGGATAGTAAAGCACAATGTTTGCTGCTGAGGTCAGTACAGTAGACTGTTTTGTCCTTAGTGCAGGGTTCACATAGGGAGGTGGTAAGTGATCAGACTGCTAAAGCAGATGAGACCTAATTATAGGTGACTTTGAATGCCAGCAAAGGAATTTAGACTCTACTGTCCACCATGAATAGCAAATAATGTTTTACTGATGGGACTTATTTTAAGATTTACCTTTGAGAATTCTCCTGTCCTCTTCCTCTCATTCTGCCAGCTCTCCTCTTGCTATTTGTCACATTCACAGAACAAAATGCTGTATTATTTATTATCTATTCTAAGTGCAAATAAACTAAGTATTTTAAACTTATCTTTTTTAAGTCACATACATTGCTTTGGTTTTTGTGCATGAGTTACCAATATTTCTGCCCCCAGAAGAAGAAAATACTCAGTTCTGGTTATATAGAAATATAAGATTTTCAAGATTACCTTTCAGATAAAAAGAAGAAAGATGAGATAAATCCAAGTCCACTATAAAATCCAAAGAATAAGTCACTTGGGATATAAAATCTATTCCATAGAGATCTTCTGGAATTATAGCTAAATACTTCTGATTTAAATAGAGCCTGGCTGGCAACCCTTGAAATGGCCTTTCCCAATTCCTCGCTAAAATACCTATAAAGTCATAGAAAAATATGAAGCTCTCACAACCAGCAAAATAATAAGAATTACAGACAACTTATTACTAGATGCTGAGAAGTATTTCAACCAAATATATGGCTCACAAACATGGATTAAACTTATGCTTGCAGAGCCTCAGAGACCCTGATCTGAAAGACCATAAACCTGGGCAGCCAGAGGCTGTTTACTCTCCTCACTCTCCCCTCCCCCGCTAAACCATCCATCTTCCTCTTTTTAGACTGAAACTCCCAGAAAATAGCAAGGCGAGAACTAAATGGTGAATGATGCATTATTTTCTTTTCTAGTGCTGGACACTGTAGAAAAACCTCTTCCCTTCCCCAAGGGAAAGCCCTTTACTTAGAGGAATCAGACGGAATTCTAAGAATTAGTTTGGCAGCCTCAATTGAGTACAGTGTAAGAGAATGTACCTTTCATGATACTCAAAGAGAAAGCCTTTAGGAAAGAAAAGAGTCAAGAATAAAAGACAACAGGATGAGTTTTGGAAACAGTAAACTGAATACAAAAGTTTCTGAGTGAAACAAAACAAGAATTTCAAGAACGTGAAAATTGCAATAACAGAATTGAAACTCACATTGAAGCTTGTAAGAGTGGGGAACTCATATTGCAAGAAATCAAATCAGAAATAGGGTGGGAGAGAACATGAGAACTCAGTTCTTTGTGAACACGGGGTAAGAAGGCAAGACCAATAACAGAATGCTCTCAGTATGGCATTGGTTGTGATAACAGATGCAGACAAAGTCATGAGCGATCAGCAAATTCCATCTTATGAATGGTGTGGCTCTTCATGAAGATTGCGCAGATGAACAAGAGTTCAACCAGGCAGCAAAGAGGTTAAGAAGAGAGTTAGCTGCAACCTTAGTAGAAAGATTGCAAAACTAAAAGCATAACTTGAACTTAAGAGAAGTCACTGCCCTCTAAAGGCTTGGACTCTGGTCTCTTTTGATATTAGCTATAGTTGAAAAATAACAGTTTGCAGTGAGTAAGCACAAAGACGGTGCTAGGGTTGTAATCCTGGATACATCACTATGTGACCTTTTATTTCTTTTTTGCCTAAAAAATTAAAATCACAATGCAATCATAAGATAGGAAAAAATCATAGTTTCTTTATCATAGGACTATGATAATTAAAAGAATTATGTTATACAAAGCATAATCTGTCACATAGAAAATGCACAGTAAATCAGTTGTTGTGTGTTATTCTTACTGTTGTTATTCAAACCAGAAGAAAGAATTTACATGCATGGCTCTAGAGGTGAAGAGAAATAGAGTAAAATAAAGACATTGAAGAAATGCAAACTCCAAAAAAGCAGTTTTGGAATTAGTTGCAATATTTAGTAGGCTGTATAATTTGAACCAACAGGCACCAACCTATCCACAGGTAATAGATTAGGAATTCCCTGTTGTCTTAATGACAATACTATGCTGCCAACCTAGCACCTATGCATTGTGGTTGAAAATCTCTAGGCAATATGCATTCTCAGCCAATTGATGGAATACTGAATGGTACCATTCTCCCTGAATGGTAGCTCCATCCTCCAGAATTGTAGCTCCAATTTGGGTAGAATAGCTACCCCAAATTTATTTTTTGATAGCTAATTTAGTAGGTTTATGTCTTTCTACTATAAAAATATTTGTATTAAATATAGACATGATAAAGTAAATAAAATCTATGAACTAATACTTTGTGTTATATTTGGAAATAAGGTTCTAATCATGAAGCAATATAAAGAGGTTTAATGTCTGACAGCATATGGCATATCAGTGAATGCGACAGATTAGCCTTGGGATTTCAATTTAATGGTGTATTGAGTAATAGATTTTAGACTTTTACCTTTAAGTGGAAGGATTTAGAGAATTTAATCAAGTTTAAAAGTATTGGAATGGTTAAGAGAACATATGATTCGTTACTTAATTTATTAGATTTACTGGAGATGTTAAGGTTTGGCTGGTAGGTCAGACATTTGAAAATCTTAAAAAGAAAACTGAATGTATTAAATTTATAAATGGAGTTTAAATACTTAGGGGAATTTTATTAACGAAGTTGTAAAGGGACCTGCTTGGGAGTTCAATGTGTTCAACTTAAATTGATCAAACCTTATTCAAAATCTCCCTTGAAAGCAATTGCTAAAATTTACTAGATTCATAACTCAAGTAATGAAATGTGTAAGGTGAACTTAAGGGTTTGAAACATACTGGAGTTTTTTAAAAACGTACCTTTAATAAGTGAATACCTTTAATAAGTGCATATTAAATTAAAACCTTGGATAACAGCATAGATTTTTTTTCTCCACACAAAAGCAGCCCTTACAATTGACGTGGAGATTTCATCTAAGAATTACGAATATTTTTAAACTCTCTACAAGTGAAACAGAAGCAACAAGACTGAAAATCACATTCCAAACTGGAAAAAAAATGACTGGAGCATGCACACCAAATGGGCTTACTTTGGTCTAGGCAAAATTAAGAACCTACATCCTAGGGAAAAAAGTGAATTACAATGATAAAGGGGAAAAAATCATATTAGACTTCAGACAGAAAAAAAGATTGTGATCCACAAAGGAAAAATCAATCAGGCTAGTCTCAGACTACTCTTTATAGAAAGACCAGAGGACAACAGATCAACAGCCAAAGTGTTTGAAAGGAAAAGATTACTATCTAAATATTTTATACTTCACAATTTGTTATTCATGTATGAAGTGAAGATAAAGATACTCTCACATATGTAATGAATCTAAAAATAGACTTGAAAATACATTCCTATGAACAAAGATGAATTTTTAAAAGGAGCTAAGAAATCAAGCAGTCACGTCTAAGAGGTTGGAGATGAGCATCAGTATGAGTTGAAAAGATAAGCTAAACTCATTGTAAGTATTTCTTTCAGGCCAAATGCATTCAGCTCAGTCATTTAATTTCTTCCCTCCCATTTTCCCAATGAACTGAAGAGGAATCTTGCAGCAGTATGCCCTGGAAGGGAAGGATAGCATCCATGTGCCAAAACGCTAAAAACTTTCTCATCACTGAAGATAAAGCCAAATTAAGAGAAGACTTAAATGTGTTCCATTCACATGGCACCTTCCTAAGAAAGAGTAGTAAATCCAGGATGAAATGAAGGAATTCCTGGCTCCACCTTCTTGATATTCCTAAGCTGGAATCTTGGGCTAGATTTAGGGCAACCAGGGATCACTCGCATTCTGTTTCACCCCTGATGATTATCACTGACATTGGAAAGAAGGTGGCCCTAGGATCCACTGGGCAGCCACTTAAAGCAAAAAGCTGGCCTGATGTTGGGAATATGCTGGGCTGTGTTGCAGAAGGAGACCAGATACTAAAAACAAGTACCAAGCCACAGCTTGATCCAGACATGCTACATAAAGAAAACTGGTCTGCACTTTAGAGGTTTCACCAAACCCAGAGGAAAAAGAATCTTCCACTGACATTTATTTATTCATCCATTCAATAAATGTTGAGTGTCAACAAGGTAGTTAATAAAATAGGTATGATCTTTGTGCTCTGTCTATGGGAGACACGAGACAAATAAATAGGTAAAGGCAATTATATGCCCAATCGTAGGTGACGTATGTGGAGGTAGCAGACTTTCCAGAGGCATTCAGCTCAGGTGTGGGCATCTGGGAAAGATTTGTTAAAGGGAATTGTTATTTGTATGTGAAAAACAAGTTGTAGTGGGAGAAAGGTTTACAGTTAGAGCAAGTAGGTAAGCACGTAATAGAAGACTTCAGGCAAAGAGAGGAGTAAGGGTTAAGGCCAAGAGCCGAGAGGACAGAACCCGAAACAGAGGCAACATGGACCTAGGTCACAGAATTTTGTGAGTCACGTTTAGAACTTTGAACTTTACACCATGAACAATGTAAGAGTGCTAAAGGGTTTCAAGCAGTGGAATATGATCCAATTTTCATTTTGAAAGATGGTTCTGCAAAGAATAAATTCGGGTTGGAGGCCATAGTGATGGGTTAGAAGGCAGCTGTAACAATTCAGGGAATGCATGATCATGCCTGATTCATCTGGTTGTAGGCATGGAAAACACAACAGATTTGAAAGATGTCAAAAAAGCTGAAATAACCTGAGAATTCGTTTTATATTAGTTATTTATTGCTGCAAAGCAAATTACCATTAACTTGGCACAAATACATTTTCTATCTCACAGGTTTTTTTTAGGAGTCTGGGCATGGCTTAGCTGGATCCTCTGCTTCATGGTCTCACCCAAGGCTGCAATCAAAGGGATGGCCAGGGCTGGGGTCTCATCTGAAGGCACAACTGGGGAAATGTCTGCTTCAAAGTTCAAGTGGTTTTTAACAGGATTCAGTTCCCTGCAGTAGTTAGATCGAGGGCTTCGGTTCCTTGCTATATGACCCTCTCCAACATCGCAGCTGGCTTTAGCAAAGCCAGCCAAGTATAGAGTCTAGTAACCAGGCAGAAGTTACAATCTTATGTAACCTAATCATGCAAGTGATATGCCCATGCCATCTATTGGTTACATTGGTTACAAGCAAGTTGCTAGGCTAGCCTACACTCAAGGGGAAGGGATTCCACAAGGGCAGGAACACCAGAAGGCGGGAATCATTGAGGGCCATCTTTGAGTCTGCAATGCTATGTGGGAATGAATAGGAGGGTGGATGGCCATATTACAGGGAACACTGAAAGAGGGATTCATTTTTGCCAGAAGGTAATGAGTTTTGGAGATATTGAGTTTGGGGGTCTAGGAGTATACCCATGTAGATTTGAGGAATGCATGCTGGGATACAGGGTTCTAACACTTAGTTATAAGTCCCTCAATTGTAAAGCATTTATTGAAGCTTTGACACTAGATGAGATGACCCAGGGAGGGCAAGCAGATAGGCAAAGGCCTAAGATATATGAAATGCAGCCCAATTAAATACAATGGAAGAAAGTGTTTTAAGAAAAGACCTACTGAATATGAATCTCCAGAGACGAGGTCTGGTCATCTGTACTTTTTTAAGCACCATAGGTGATTCTGATGTGCAGCCAAGTTTGAAAACTGCTGAAATGTACTCATTAAAAAAAAAAAGATTAAACATGTATACACATAAGCTTCTATGGTGGTTATCTCCAGGAGATAGGATTACAGGTAATCTTTATTTTCTCCTCTATGCTTGCCTGTACCTTCCACCTTAAATGTATTTCTTTTATAAAAAGGAAATCAACTTGTTATTTTTAAAAACACTTCTAGCACAAATGGTATTTATCAAAGGAGTGCAATAAAAGAAATATTAATATAATACATCATATTAATAGAGTAAAAAGCATTTGAAAAACTCAGGATATACCCATTTTTCACCTGTACTAAGATTTTAATCTTAGTATTAATATGGTTTGGGTCTGTGTTCCTGGCCAAATCTCATGTCAAATTGTTATCCCAATTGTTGGAGGTGGGGCCTGATGGGAAGTGACTGGACCATGGGGGTAGAATTTCCTTTGGTGCTGTTCTCGTGATAGTGAGTGAGTTATCGTGAGATCTGGTTGTTTAAAAGTGTGTAGCACCTCCTCCATCTCTCTCTTCCTCCTGATCTGGCCATGTAAAATGTGCCTGATTCCCTTTCATCTTTGGCCATGATGGAAAGTCTCCTGAGGCCTCTGCAGCCATGTTTCCTGTGCAGCCTGCAGAATTGTGAGCTAATTAAACCTCTTCTCTTTATTAATTGCCCAGTCTAAGGTATTTCTTTATATCAATGTGAGAATAAACTAATACATGATAACACTCAAAGCTCATAATGCTATCACTGAGGTAGGAAGTACTATACACCATGGGTTGGAACACAAATTAGTGTACCCTTCCTAGAAGGCAGTTTGGCAGTGGGTCTCAAGACCGGTCATATTATTTATACTCTTGGATTTAATTATACTTCCAGGAATTTATCTCAAGCAAATAATCAGACATACAGACAACAAAGATATTTTAAAAAGCTCATCATCATTGGTCATTAGAGAAATACAAATCAAAACCACAATGAGATACCATTTCATGTTAGTTAGAATGGCAATCATTAAAAAGTCAGGAAACAACAGATACTGGAGAGGATGTGAAGAAATAAGAACACTTTTACACCATTTGTGGGAGTGTAAATTAGTTCAACCATTGTGGAAGACAATGCAGCAATTCCTCAAGGATCTAGAACCAGAAATGCTATTTGACCCAGCAATCTCATTACTGGATATATACCCAAAGGATTATAAATTATTCTACTATAAAGACACGTGCACACATACATTTACTGCAGCACTCTTCACAATAGCAAAGACTTGGAACCAACCCAAATGCTCATCAATAATAGACTGGATAAAGAAAATGTGGCACATATACACCATGGAATACTATGCAGCCATAAAAAAGGATGAGTTCATGACGTTTGCAGGGACATGGATTAAGCTGGAAATTATCATTCTCAGCAAACTAACACAGGAACAGAAAACCAAACACCGCATGTTCTCACTCATAAGTGGGAGCTGAATGATGAGAACACATGGATATGGGAAGGGGAACATCGTACACTGGGGCCTGTCAGGGGGTGGGGGGGGGCTAGGGGAGGGATAGAATTAGGAGAGATACCTAATGTAGATGACGAGTTGATGGGTGCAGCAAACTATCCTAGCACATGTATACCTATGTAACATACCTACACATTCTACACATGTTCCATAGAACTTAAAGTATAACTTTAAAAAAAAACAGCATTACCAACACAT
>CAUYLG010037688.1:0-12959 GCA_963573385.1 Cacajao melanocephalus
TTAGACGGCATTCTAGCCTGGGCAATAGAACAAGAATCCCGTTCTCTCTCCCTCTTTCTCTTCCTCTTTCTTTCTCTCGTACATTCTTTTTTTCTTTCTTTCACTCTCACTTTCTTTCCTTTTTCTTTCTTTCAAAAAAAATAATAAAAAAAATAATAATAATAGTGATGGCGATGATGATGGTGACGAGGATGGTGATGCTGGTAATGCTGAGGGTGACGATGATACTGAGGAGGATGGAAATGATAATAATAGTAATGGTGATGATGAGCGTGACGAGGATGGTGATGGTGGTAATGGTGATGGTGGTGATGATACTGAGGAGAATGGTAATGATAACAATAGTGATGGCGATGATGATGGTGATGAGGATGGATGATAGTAATGGTGATGGCAGTGATGATAATGAGGAGGCTGGAAATGATAGTGATGGTGATGAGGATGGTGATGAGGATGGTGATGGTGGTAATTGTGGGTGATGATGATAATAAGGAGGATGGAAATGATAATAATAGTGATGGTGATGATGAGCGTGATGAGGATGGTAATGGTGAAGGTGAGGATGATAATGAGGAGGAAGATGGTAATGATAATATTGATGGTGATGAGGATGGTGACAAGGATGGTGATGATGGTAATGGTGGGTGATGATGATAATGAGGAGGATGGTAATGATAATAATAGTGATGGTGATGATGATGGTGACGAGGATGGTGATGATGGTAATGGTGATAATAATAGTGATGGCGATGATGATGGTGACGAGGATGGTGATGCTGGTAATGGTGGGTGATGATGATAATAAGGAAGATGGAAATGATAATAATAATGACGGTGATGATGAGCGTGACGAGGATGGTGATGGTGGTAATGGTGATGGTGGTGATGATACTGAGGAGGATGGTAATGACAACAATAGTGATGGCGATGATGATGGTGACGAGGATGGTGATGATGGTAATGGTGAGGGTGATGATAATGAGGAGGATGGTAATGATAATAACAGTGATGGTGATGATCATGGTGGCGAGGATGGTTGTTATGATGACCATGGTGATGATGGTGGTGATGGTAATGATGATGATGGTGATGAAGATGGTGGCAAAGATGGTGATGATGGTGATGGTAATGATGATGTTGATGATGGTGACAAAGATGGTGATGATGATGGTGGTGATGGTAATGATAATGATGGTGAAGTGTTGATGATGAAGGTGATGATGATGGTGGTGATGATGAGGAGGAGGAGGATGATACTAGTGATGATCATAATAATGATGATGGTTGTGACATGATGGTGATGATAGTGATGATGGTAATGACAATGATGGTGATAGTGTTGGTGGTGATGGTGATGAGATTGGTGACAAGGATGATAGTAATGATAATGAGAGTGGTGATGATGGTGATAGTGATGATTACGATGGTGGTGACGATTATGATGGTGGTGGTGATGTTGGTGGTAGTGAAGATGATGACAGTAATGATAATGTAATGTTTGTAGTTTGTCAGTACTCTTTGTCAGGCACTGTACTATGCACTTATAATTTATCTCATTTAATCATTCAAAGAGCCCAGTGACAGGTGCTACCGTAATCTCCACTTTACACGTAGGAAGAAATCAAAGCTCAGCAAGTAAGTAATATGTCCAAGGAACACTTAGCAAGTGGCAGAGTCTGGATTACAAAATTCTGGTCTTTCTGACTCCAACCCCAGCTCTTCATCACTATGTGGGACAGCCTCTGAGGTGGCTCCTCCTAGCCTCCTGGCCTCCCTTCCTCACTTACTCAGGACCTGGATCCCTGACCTCCATTATTGTGTCACTTTGGTGATAGGTTCCAGGATCTTAGAACCAACAGGGAAGAAAAGAGAAGGAAAGAAAGTCCCCCTCCTCCAATCCCAATTTCTCAGGCAAACGGGCAATCCTAAAAGTTGACACCCTTGAAAGACAGGAGGCTGACAGCCTATCTGCACTGGGACACAATAATTCCTAACAGGTTTATCAGCAGCTGGGTGCCAGCAAGGAGACGTAAAATATGGGGTTTTGTTTCTAGAGAAAAAGCTGCTGCTAAAAGGCTGTTAGATACTTTATCTGAAAGGCCTGGAGCAGGGATTTCAGGGAGAAGGTCCACTGAGACAAATCTATTCAGATACTCTCTTCAGTATTCTCCCAGTCCCACACTCCTAACTTCTCAACTTTGCAAACGCTCTTCAGAGGCCTCCTTTTTGAACTGATGCTCTCCTATAGTCCAGCTAGGAAATACATGGACATCTCTTAATGACAGACTTCCCTATACAAAGAGGTGGGTCATGGAGATCAGGAGATCCAGCCTTCCCATGCACATGGTGGGGGACCCAAGCTGCCCTGAGTCACTGAGAGTCAACCCTCTGCCATGAGATTTGGAGTGCAGAGCTAGGATGAATCACAATTCTATCCAGGGTGATGCTCAAGTTGAAGAAAAGGGTAAGTTACTTTCCAGACCAAATATGGAATCATGAAGTTTTAGACCCAAGAAAGTCTACAGAGGCTGAAGCAGCCCCCTAACTTGGCATTTAAAGGTATTGTGACTCAGAGTGAGTAAGTGACTTTCGTAAGTTCATAGACATTCAGTTTTACCTAAGCAATCTGCCCACTGGACTAAATCCAATTTATCCTTCAGACTAAGCTGAAGGGCCACCTCCTCTGCTTCTCTGACACCTCCAACCTCTGGCTAGCTGGGGTCCCTCCTCCATTATATTGCACCATACCTTCATCATGGACGTACTTACCAGTATCCTTCATGAATCCAACCTCTCTTTAACCAGTAAATATGCATTATTCTCCTCTGCTTTCCTGCATCTGGTCCCAAACCTGATACTTAGTGAGAGTTTGTGTTTTTTAAAAAAATGGTATCATTAAAACTTTCAAACCAAGTCTTCCAAGTCCTCCTTCAATTTTCTCCCAAATCTGATGAGCGGCCTGTCCACCCCGAAGTGGAAATATGTAGTAGGAAGAGGAGTAAGGCTGGGGATGTCCCCCACATTCACTGGCTTACACTGAACCAAAGGCTGGTGTGGGAGAGGGGAAGAAATTTTAACGTTCACATCTCCACTTTTAGCACTTTACTTAAAATGTGATTAAAATGGACTTCCTTGGTGGCACTTCTGCTATCTTCATCCTCTGGTGTCCAGCATCATCCAGGGAAGAGAAGATGTCCCTCTGATGGAGCCGCGAGAATGGGGGTGTTGTCATCTGGTCACATCTCAGCCCCAGACTCAAACATGTGCAAGCTGCTCTGCAAAGTAGAAAGAGGGCAGATTAGATCAGCAACTCTGAGTTTCTGCAGCTATTGTGTAGGAATATGGGAAAGCTCAACAATCATCTTCAGAGCAACTGGACAGAAAAAAGATAGACAGAAGGGAGGAAAGCTGACACCTGTCTAGTACCTACTGTGTACCATCTCCCATCCAGTGTTTTAATATGTTATCTGATTAAATATTGAAAAGATTTGGGGGTAGTCGTTATCTCCATTCTATGGATAAGGAAATCAAGGTTAGTAACTGGCCTGTGGACACACAGCCAAGGAGTGGCTAAGTCTCAGTTAGAACCCAGGGCAGTCTGTTAATACTGCCCTTGGTTTTTGTACAATTCTGTGCTGGAAACTGAAGACTCTTTCCATGCTTATAGTCACACAGTATTACCACGCCTTCCTGAAGGCCACCCTCTGCCCCGCCAGTGTTATTCCTGCTCTTCTCCTCACAATCTCAAGAGAGCTGCTTTCCACACAGGAGACTGAAAAGTTGCACACTGGACTATTTGGCAGCTTTGTTAGGACTGTTAGAAAAAAAAAAACATGTTACCTAAAACAGCAACTTAACCTGGATAAGTATATGCAGAGGAAGAAGACAGGGGCGCTGGCCACAGGCCGCTAAACCCTAGATGGCCTTCTACCCCATCACCCTCATTCCATCAGCTTCCCACAAAACCTGGGCCCTGGACACCTACGGGGTAACAACATCAGAGTTTCTTCTTTAGGAAAAATCATGCATTGTGTTGTCTTTCCTCAGGATCATCTCATGATGTCTTGTATAGTCTTTGCACAAATCAGCTATTCCGTGAGCTGGGCCAGGCTGGACACTGTTGTGAGTGGCATTCTTTCAAGATACACGACAGAGTGTGTACATCCTCATTCTGGAGTGTGCACAGGATGACACTAAGTCTCCCACATAAAGTTGCCAGAATAAAGTGGTTTGTGTGTGGCATTGCGACTAGGCTGGGGACACTCAGGTTCTACACGCTTCAACTTTTAGATACAATTTGGAAGATCTGTTCATATTCTCAATGTCAAGTGGAACGAATGGCCCATGCAAGTGAGAAGACCTCCTTAGAGGCTACCCTATCATATGCGGAGCTGCAAGCCAACATTGAGTTGCTCCAACATCAGCAGGTGTCAAGCTTACCTCCCCTTGTTTGGGTACTCTGTCGCTTCACCACCACCTAAAAAGCACGTATATTGGGTTTCTGTAAAAAGCAATGACTGTTTCACTCTATAGTCATTTATGACATTAAACTTCGGGCTCTTCCAAACCTTCATAAGATTCTCACTATGGCTCTAAACAGCGCTAGTGTAACCATGGAACTAATGAGGGCTACAGCCCGTAAGTCATGGGGGAGGTCGGCAGCTTTGGTAAGTTATGCACTCAGAGCAGTTCTATCATCCCAGCGCAACCCATTACAGCATCATTAGCAAGAAAATAACGTTCTAGGTATTAATACTTGTGATAATTCCACTAATAAACCTGTTTTCCAAAATGAAAAATCCCTCCATGGATCATTTTAAAGGTGCTACTTGGCCAGAGTTTGCTGATTCCATGAGTAAAGAATATTGAATGCTTCCAGTCCTAAAGATCCTATCCTGAGCCACACCCTTCTGCAAAACCTTTTCTTTTTTCCCACATGAATTTGTTGTCCTCCAGAAACTGAGCCTCCTTTGAGTTTAAAGCTATTATGTTTGAAATTTCCCAAGTATATATAATCTTTTTACATTTGAAACAATTTCATTAAAAAAGTAGATTCCACTTAAGGGATATGGCTTTCAGATTTTCTTTTTAAAAATCATCATCTTAGCTTATGGTTTCAAGGAAGACAAATGCTTATTTAGATTCAACTCTCAGGCACTAAGGGAGGACTGAGATCAGACTGTACAGATATAAACACCACAGCCCCTGTCCTTAAATTACTTACAATCTAGTGAGGGAGACAGTGCCTTAGAAGCTCCAGGTCAAGATAGTAAATACCATGGAGATGTTACACAGAGCCCTGAGAACATAATTCTGCTTTAGGGAAAAGGTAGCTAGAGAATGACTCCTCAAAGAGGGTTATATGAAAGTTAAGTTTTCCTCTTTTTTCTTGTTTATTTTACATTGAAAAGAGTTAACACCTTTATTGAGGCATACTGGACATAAAACAAACACAACATACTTATGATGTGCACTTTGATATGTTTTGACATATGTGTATACCCATGAAACCATCACCATAATCGAAATAATGAACATATTCATTAACCTCAAGCTTTCTCCTGCCTCTTTCTAACATCTCCTTCACCTCCTCCTTTCCCCTTCCTCCTCAGGCAAACTATGACCTGCTTTCTGTTGCTAAATATTACCTTACATCTCCTATAATTTTATATAAATGGGATCATATAGTATATATTCTTTTTTGTCTGCCTTCATTCCTCAGCAAAATTATTTTTAAATTCATACCCATGTTGTAGTATGAATCACTCTGCAGTTCATTCCTGTTTATCACTAGTCATCTTCCATTGTATGAATCTACATGAGTTTATTCATTCACCAGAAGATGGACATTTGGTGTTGTTTCCAGTTTTGGCTACTACAAACAAAGTTACATGAATATTTATGCAAAAGCCTTTGTATAAATATATGCTTTTATTTCTCTTGAGTAACTGCCTATGAGTAGAATGGCTGGATCATATGGTAGGCATATGTTTAATTTTTTTAAGAAACTGCCAAGCTATTTTTCAAAATGGCTGCACCATTTTATTCCCAGCAGCAATGAATGAGAGTTCCAGCTGTTCTACATCCTTGCCAACACTTGGTATGGTCAGTCTTTCTCATTTTGGCCATTCTAATAAATGTGTAGTGATATCTTATAATGGTGTAAATTTGCATTTTTCTTTTGACTAACAATGTTAAATAACTTTGCATGGTTTTTTTTTGCTATTTATACATCTTCTTTGGTGAAGTATCTGTTCAAATCTTGTAGCCATTTTCTCATAGTTTTCTTTCATATTGTTAAGTTTTGAGAGTCCTTGATAAAATATGAATACAAGTCCTTTATTAGATACATGATTTGTAAATATTTTTTCCTAGCTAAAAGATTTTATTTTTACTTGGAACTAAGTTTTGAAAGACAGTTAAGTGTGGAATTATGGTGGAAGTTGTGCCAAGAGGAAATAACACAAATAAAAGAGATTAAAACGTGGAAGAGCCTGGTGAGTTCTAAAATGTACAAGTAGTTCTGAGTTGCTTGAATGCAGAGTCTGAGAGACAATGGCAGAAATGGAACTGGAGGAGTCATTATCTTAAAAGTGATAAGGAACCAATGAGGAATTTTAAACTGGAGAAAGGCATATTCAGCTCTGCAACTTAGAAAAATCATTAATGTGGTAACATGGAGAGAATAAGGAGTTAAGAGTTGGGAGACTATTGAAGAAATACAGTAGAGACCTGAAACAAGTTCTAATTATTATCTCTAGGTAAGGAAAGAGGACCTCAAAAAAGATACTAAAGGAGCAGAATATATTGAGGTAGGATTAGAGGCAGTCATATAAAGGGAAAAGATGTGCCTTGTCCACAGGCAGAGCAGCAGTGCTGACTGTCAAGTCAGTAGGATACCTGGCTTGAAATGTGTTTTCCTAATTTGGTGATGGGTTTCTATTGGCCTATCACAAGCAGATCCAAATTTAAGAAACTGCTTGCATTAGTCAGGGCTCTCCAAAGAAAGAGAGCCAGTAGGATGGAGAATAGATGAATTGATGGATAGACTAGATAGATAAATAGATAGATGATAGATAGATAGATAGATAGATAGATAGATAGATAGACAGACAGATAAAAGGGACGTTTATTGTGGGAATTGGCTCACAGAATTATGGAAGTTGAGAAGTATCATAATACGCTATCTGAAAGCTGGAGAACCAGGAAAGCCAGTGGAATAATTCAGTCAAAGTCTGAAGACCTAAGAGGGAGGCAGGGGGAGGGTGGGGACTGTGGAGAAGGGTGGAGGGCAAGTATAAGTCCAAGACACAGAAAGCCTAAGAGCCAAAAGTTCAGATGTCCAAGAGCAAGAGGAGATGAATGTCCTAGCTCCAAAAGAAAGAAAGATCACTCTTCTTCCTCTTTTTGTTTATTAGGACCCTCAATGGGTTGAATATTGCCTGGCTACATTGGGCATCATTGGTGAAGGAAAATCTTTTTTACCCAGTCTACCGACTCAAATGCTAATCTCTTCCAGAGACATCCTCACAGACACACCCAGAAACAATATTTCACATCTGTTTGAGCATCCCTTAGCCCAGTCAATTTGACAAATAAATTAACCATGACACCGCTTAACATGACTGTAATGATCCAGGCTCAATTCTAAGCCTTCATATACATGCTCTTTTGTCTAATCCTCACAACAATCCAGAGAGAGAAGGGTTGGTGCTAGGATATTGATTTCACAAATGAGAAAAGGTTCCAAAAAATCAAGTGGCTTGTCCAAGTTTCCAGTGCTGGTAAGCAGCAATGCTAAGATTCTTGATCCAAGTTCAGACTTTTTCCTGGTAACCTTCTGCAACTGCAACGAACTGGCTAGAGTTAGGGAAGACACTTGAGGCTTAAGGGAGAGGCCAACTGAACTATACAATGACAAACTCCAAGTTTTTGACCTTGTTAACATCTCTCCCCAAAGGCATCATCAGAAGGGTGATAACCATCTGTTCCCCACACTCACCTGAAGCTCAACAGGAGAAAATTGGCTTAAAGTAGAGCTGTAAGAATAACTGTTCATGCATTTTTAATAAAACAAGCCTTTGCATAAAGGGTAGTGGGGCACTAGAACAAATTTCTAATAAAATATCTAACATTATTGAATTTTCCCTCCAAGTACTAGAAGCTTCACAAAGAATATTTCATTGCATTCTTGCAATAACCTTATGGGGTAGGTACTATTATTGTACCCCATTTGCAAATGAAGATCTCAAGTCCTAGAGGGTAACAAAACTTGCCGAAGGTCACACAGGGAGCAGCAGCACTAGAATTTGAATCTGTGCCTGTCTGACTCCAACCTTGCAACACTCACTGCCTCTGGGCAGACATATGGTTTCTATTCCAGAAGATGTGTAAGGCAAGGCAGACACTGAGGCAGGGCAGTCTAGATTCCGAGAAGGGTCAAACCCATGATCCTGAGATCAGCCTCCATCAACAATGATGGTCCCAGGGCAGAAGTCTAAGGAACAGACAGATGTCCTTTCCGCAAAGAGAACAACAGTTAATGGCAGCCTCCTCCTGGAGATGAAAATGAGATCCTCCCAATCTCATTCAGTTCAGAAGACTCCTCACCAGTGCCTGGTCATATGAAGCCTCTTTCCCCGCTCCCTTGCCTTCCCTACTCACAGGGTTCCCTCTTTGCGTGTCTTGTCACTGCCATAGTTTACTGGGCATGAGCCCCATCTTTGCAAGTCCTCACCTCCCCAATGCCCCAGAGAACCTCCATGCATGTTAGCTAGTCCATCTCTGCCCTGGCCGACCTCACTCGGCACTCAGCATGGTGGGGCATTGGCTTCACAAGCTAGTGCGGAGGCAGCCCTCACTCTGAGCAGGAGCTGCACAGCTCATTCGGCTTCCCTCTTAGGCTTTCCCATTTCTCCTCCTTCCTTAGGTCCCTCCCTTCCTCCATGCTTTCTGTCTGCCCTTCAGTTTCTAATGGTGATGGAGTATAAACTGTTCAGCCAGGCCTTGGCCAAGTTCCGGGGTCCACTCAGGAGTAAGTCAGACACAGTCCCCTTCTCTGGAAGCCTGCAGTCAGTTACTGAGATGGATATTAAACAAACAGTTCCATCATGACTAATTATAGCTGTGATGAGAGCTCCAAAGCTATGAAGGGGAAATCCTGGGAGTGGGAGAAAACACAACAAAACACTGGGCAAGAAAGAGCAGAGGGTTTGCTGAGGAAAATGACATTTAAACTAAAATCTGAAGGGCAAGAAGAAATGCATCCAGAGAAGGAGAGGCTGGGAGAGGAGTCTGGAGAAAGGGGTCTGCGGGGTCCTGCGAGAATCTGAGGGAGATCGGTGCACCTGGAGAAGCGGGATCTAAACTCAGAGAAGATGCTACAGTTTACCTAGACGAACTTGTAAAGAAGAGACATATTTTGTGTTGTTCGTTTGAGACAGTCTCCCGCTGTTGCCCAGGCTGGAGTGCATTGCAATCTCGGCTCACTGCAGCCTTTTGGGTTCAAGCGATTCTCCTGCCTCAGCCTCCAGGTAGCTGGGATTACAGACACTTGCCACCACGCCTGGCTAATTTTCATATTTTTAGTACAGGTGGAGTTTCACCATGTTGGCCAGGTTGGTCTCGAACTACTGACCTCAGGTGATCTGCCCACCTTGGCCTCCCAAAGTAATAGGATTATAGGCATGAGCCACTGCACCTGGCAGGGATATGTTTTTAAGGATTTCAAGGCCAGATTTGCATTTTTTAATGTCCTTTTTGAAGTTAGGAATATAGATTTGGAGAAAGTGGCTACAGGAGAATCAATTCAGAAGGTTATTATTGTCATTCAAGAAGAAAAATGAGGGTGAAGATGGGTGATGAAGGAGGAGAACAGCAGCTTAGACTCAAGCAGCAGTATCAGAGCTGGAGAGAAGTAGAGATATTTAGGTGGTAGATCACAGAACTTGGCAATTGATCAGACTCTGAGGGCAAAAGAGAGGGAGGTGTCAGAGATAATTCTCAGGTTTCTGGCAAGAGCAACTCCTTCTCCTCCACATCTCCCCAATATGCCATCTCCTTCTCTTTTCCCAGCTCATCAAAGAAATAGAGTGCAGGCTATCCAGAGGATAGAATATTGCAGCATTAATGCTATTTTTGCACAGTGAAACCTGGAGATAAAAATCTCTCTACTTGTTATGTAAGAAATGGTAAATGTCACTAGATAGGTTTGCTCCAACTCCAGGGCTTCCAACTTGTTTCTGATTAATCTGACACCTGTGTTTGGCTCCAAAAGGCTACTGGGGTAGGAATAGCATTGCTTTAGCCAGCTTGCTGGACTGTATCCTCTAGAGAAACATGAATTCTTGTGTGGCAAGAAATAACCCTGCAGATTTATCTTGAATTTTAGGTAAAAAATGTTTGTGTTGACTTCTGTTTGAAAGTTTCTCTTCTTTTTCCTCTAAATTGAGATATAATCCACATACCATATAATTCACCCATTTAAAGTATACAACTCAATAGTTTTTAGGGTGTTCACGGAGCAGCTTTACCATCACCAAAACGAATTTTTGGATATATTAATCACCCCAAAAAGAAAACTCATGCTCATTAGAAGTCATTTCCTATTCCTCTCCAATCCCTCCCTTCCTCAGCTCCAGGGAGACTAATATACCCTCTCCTCCTATATATTTGCATATTATGGACATTTTGTACAAATAGAATAATACATTCTTCAGTTTTTTGTATCTAACGTTTTCAAAGTTCGTCTTTTTGCAGCTTGTATCAGTATATTATTTGTTTTTGTGGCCAAATAGTATTCCATTGAATAGCTATGCCACATTTATCTATTCATCAGTTGATGGATACTTAGATTTTTTCCACTTTGGGGTTATAATGAATAACATTGCTATGAACATTTTGCACAAGTTTTCATTTGGAAATATGTCTTCATTTTCCTTGAGTACCTACCTAGGAGTTAGAATTGCTGGGTGTTTGAAGGCAATTCTATCGTAAAGGCAAAGATCATACCAGCTTTTAATTCATGTGCCTTTGTATAAAATGTGCTAGACATATCTTCAGAAGGAAGATAAAAAAGTACTGTTAGAGAGTCTGCAGTTTTAAAGACTGAAAGAATGTGCCTATAAATATGCTTTCTTGCAAATACATATGTTAGTTACAGCCATAATGCTGAAGGAAGGTTTAAGAAAGCAACATGTAAATACATGCTAATTAGTGTAGTGTGAATGGAGAGTCTGAGTATAAAGGTAAGAGATTACTAAGAAGGCCTGGGATTGAGATAAATCAGGGTCTTGAATGTTCCATTGAGTTCATTTCCATTATTACTTACTGACTCGGTGCTCTGAAAGAGCTAATGCAACTTCAGCCATCCCCTATATTTGCAGGTCAGAGTGAGAATAGGGGAAAACCTAATCTAGCTGTTCAAATGTAACCACGTTCCTAAGGTCATCATATACATTCTGCCAACAGTTGTTAGCAGAACATACATCAGGAGGCAAACAGTGACCCTATGTGCATCAGGCACACTGCAGATAGGCCACCTGAGCACACCAAGAGGGAAAAAGATGCAGCCTAGAGGGAGGGGACAACCAAAGAACAAGCTCAGAGACAGAAAACTTCTAAATGACAAGATAGGTTACTCCCCTCCAAGGGAGCAGGACCTGGGCAAATACAGGGGAACACAGGTAGGGGAAGACCTCTGGCCCCTCACTGTTGGAGGGAGAAGAATACCAGCAGAGAATGCCACAGAATGATGGTGCTCTTGCATCAGCAGCACTAGGGCAGGAAGACAAGATTCCCTCAACATGAGAGTGCCTGGGCTGCAGATCCTCCAGGGCCACTGAGACTGAAACATGTGCCCATGATCACTCAGCCAGGCAGAAGTTTGGCATGCAACATCTGGAAATGTGGAGTCAAGACCAGGGATTTTCAGAACCCCACAGCTCCTGCTTCTCATTAATGATGGGTACTTCTGGCTCTCAGACACAAGTGTGGAAGGTTTTGCAGGGGAGTTGGGGGGGACCACTAATTTTCACTGGTTGTCTTTAATTAACTCCAAGGATCAAACATCCGAGCTTGGCCATTTCTTTTCCATGCACAGAAAGGCCCAGCAGGAATTTAGGTGGGCCGTCCTGAGTTTCTGCTCTACTCCCACATCCATTCTCTTGCTTTTGCTCCATATTTGATGTGCCTACTTAAAATCAAAACTCAACAGTGGGTTCAGAACTGAAGGCTCTTGAACTCCCCTTTCTGGGACTGTAATATAGACATATAGAGATATATAGAAAGCTAGGAACAGTGTGGTGAAGCCCTTCAAATCTCAGAACAGGGGCTGGAATCAAGACACCAGGCCCCATTAGAAACACAAGTGTTCCGATACTATCAAAGACAATAGCCTGCAGTCAGTTACCCGCTTAGTATTCAAGTTCTAGATCTCCTCCAGCAAACAAAGATGAGCTGGTTGCCTTATATCAGGATGGGCTGCAAAGTTGGTTCAGACCTCCTCAGGCTTGCCAGGGGACTAAGAGGGGGCTTGGCACTTGGAACAAACGGAACAAAGGTGCTTCCAGTTTCCCAGCTCTCCTTGCCACATCGTTGATGCAGAAGCAAGGTCCTGGCAGACTTGTTGGGTTTTGAACCACAGTACAAGTGTCAGAACAAGGCTGGATAACAAGAGAAGGATAAGAACAGACACTTTATAAAAGAAGATATATATGAGGCCAAAAAACATATGAAAAAATGTTCATCATCACTGGTCATTAGAGAATGCAAATCAAAACTACACTGAGATACCATCTCACACCAGTTAGAATAGCGATCATTAAAAAATTGGGAGACAACAGATGCTGGAGAGGATGTGGAGAAATAGGAACACTTTTACACTGTTGGTGGGAGTGTAAATTAGTTCAACCATTGTGGAAGACAGTGTGGTGATTCCTCAAGGATCTAGAAATAGAAAT
>CAUYLG010037690.1:0-20133 GCA_963573385.1 Cacajao melanocephalus
TCTTAGTTTCTTTGCATTGGGTTAGTACATGTTCTTTTAGCTCACAGAAGTTTCTTATTATCCACCTTCTGAAGCCTGATTCTGTCAGTTCGTCACACTCATTCTCTGTCAGGCCTTGTTCTCTTGCTGATGAGGAGCTGCTGTCCCCTGTAGGAGGAGAGGCATTCTGATTTCGGGTGTTCTCAGCCTTTTTGCACTGGTTTCTTCCCATTTTTGTGGATTTATCCACCTGTCGTCTTTGTAATTGCCGACTTTCAGATTGTGTCTGAGTGGACGTCTGGCTTGTTGGTGATGAAGTTTTTTCTGTTTCTTAGTTTTCCTTCGGTGGACACCCTTTCCCCACAGAGCTACGCCTTCCCGGGTTCAGCTGTGTCAAGGTTAATATTGTTATGTGTGAATTTGATCCTGCCATTTTGATGCTAGCCGGTTGTTTTGCCCATTAGTTGACTCAGGTTCTTCATTGTGTCGATACTCTTTACCATTTGGTACATTTTTGGAGTTGCTGGTACTGGTTGTTCCTTTCTATGTTTAGTGCTTCTTTCAGGAGCTCTTGTAAAGCAGGCCTGGTGGTGATGAAATTTCTGAGCAATTGCTTGTTCATAAAGGATTTTATTTTTCCTTTGCTTATGAAGCTTAGTTTGGCTCGATGTGAAATTCTAAGTTGAAAGGTCTTTTCTTTAAAGATGTTGAATATTGGCCCCCACTCTCTTCTGGCTTGTAGGGTTTCTGCAGAGAGATCCGCTGTGAGTCTGATGGGCTTCCCTTTGTGGTTAACCCGACCTTTCTCTCTGGCTGCCCTTAGGATTTTTTCCTTCATTTCATCCCTGGTGAATCTGACAACTATGTGCCTTGGGGTTGCTCTTCTTGAGGAATATCTTTGTGGTGTTCTCTGTATTTCCTGGACTTGAATATTGGCCGTCCTTGCTAGGTTGGGGAAGTTCTGGATAATGTCCTGAAGGGTGTTTTCCAGCTTGGCTTCATTCTTTCCATCACATTCAGGTACACCTATCAAATGTAGATTTGTCTTTTCACTTAATCCCATATTTCTTGGAGGCTTTGTTCTTTTCTTTTCACTCTTTTTTTCTCTAATCTTGCCTTCTCGTTTTATTTCATTGAAGTGATCTTCAATCTCTGATATCCTTTCTTCTGCTTGGTTGATTCGGCTATTCAAACTTGTGTATACTTTGCCAAGTTCTCGTGTTGTGTTTTATAGCTCCATCAATTCATTTATATTCCTCTCTAAGCTGTTTATTCTCATTAGCATTTTGTCAAACCTTTTTTTCGAGGTTCTTAGTTTCTTTGCATTGGGTTAGAACATGATCTTTTAGCTCAGAGAAGTATCTTATTACCCTCCTTCTGAAGCTTGTTTTTGTCAATTCATCACTCATTCTCCAACCAGCCTTGTTCCCTTGCTGGTGAGGAGTTGTGATCCCTTGGAGATGGAGAGGTGTTCTGGCTTTGGGTATTTTCATCCTTTTTGTGCTGGTTTCTTCCCGTCTTGTGGATTTATCTACCTGTGGTCTTTGTGGTTGGCGACTTTGAGATGGGGTCTCTGAGTGGATGTCGTTTTTGTTACTGATGAAGTTATTTCTTTCTGTTTCTTAGTTTTCCTTCTTACAGTCAGGCCCCCCTGCTGTAGGACTCTGGAGGTCCATTCCAGACCCTGCTTTCCTGGGGATCACCTGAAGCAGCTGCAGAACAGTAAGGGTTGCTGCCAGTTTCTTCTTCTGTTATCTTTGTCCCAGAAGTATACCCGCCAGATGTCAGCCTGAGCTCTCCTTTATGAGGTGTCTCTTTGGTTATACGTGGGTCGGGGAGCTGCTTGAGGACACAGTCTGCCCCTTATAGGCGCTCAGGTGCTCAGCTGTAAGCTCCATTGTTCTGGTCAGAGCTGCTGGGGAGGTACGTTTAAGTCAGGTATAGTGGAACTCATAACCACCTTTTTTTCCCAGTTGCTGTGTCCCAGAAAGGTGGGGCTTTATTTATGAGTTCCTGTCATTCTGCTGCCTTTTTTCAGAGATGCCCTGCCCAGCAAGGAGGTAGCCTCATCACAGTCTGCCAGTAGAGGCATTGCTGAGCCGCCGTGGGCTCTGCCCAGCTGCTGTGTGAACTTCCTTGCAGTTTTGTTTATGGGGTATAGTTAGAACTGCCTCGGTAATGGTGGTCTGCCTCAGTAATGGTGGACTGTCTCTTTAATGGTGGACTGTCTCAATAATGGTGGACTGCCTCGGTAATGACAGACTGCCTCGGTAATAGTGGACTGCCTCAGTAGTGGCGGACTGCCTCGGTAATGGTGGACTGCCTTGGTCATGGCGGACGCCCTTCCCCCAACAGAGTTGGACCATCCTGGGTCCAGCTGTGCCCGCTGAAACAGCCACGCTGGAGACTTGTGAGTCTTTTCCGCCCAGGAATCTCCTGGCCTGTGGGCAGTAAAAATTCATTTGGGAATGCAGTGATCACTCATTCTCTGCGTTTTCTTTGAGAACTGCAATCCAGAGCTGTTCCTTTTCCACCATCTTGGATTCTCTCTCGAAGCAAGTCTTTTCAAAATATTACTGCTTATTGACAGTTTGCCTGGTCACCCAAAAGCTCTGATGGTGGAGTTAAAAAAAAATGTTTTCATGCCTGCTAACACAACATCCATTCTGCAGTCCATGAATGAAGGAGTAATTTCAATCTTCAAGTCTTATTATTTAAGAAGTACATTTTTTAAGGCTTACAGGTACCGTAGATAATGATTCTTCTGATGGATCTGGGCAGAGTACATTGGAAACCTTCTGGAAAGGATTCACCATTCTAGATGCCATTAAGAACATTTGTGATTCATTGGAGGATTTCAAAATATCATTAACAGGAGCTTGGAAGAACTTGATTTCAACCTTAATGGATGACTTTGAGGAGTTCAAGAGTTCAGTGGAGGAAGTCACTGCAGATGTGGTAGAAATCGCAAGAGAACTTGAATTAGAAGTGGAACCTGGGCTGGATGCAGTGGCTCATGCCTGTAATCCCAATGCTTTGGAGGCTGAGATCACTTGAGCCCAGGAGTTTGAGGCCAGGGCAACATAGCGAGACCCTGTCTCTTTGAAAAATTAAAATAATAAATAGAAGTGGAACTTGAAGATGTGACTGATTTGCTGCAATCCCATGACCAAATTTGCATGAATGAGGAATTGCTTCTTATTGATCAGCAAATTAAGTGGTTTCTTAAGATGGAATCTACTCCTGGTGCAGAGCCTGCGAACATTGTTGAAATGACAACAAAAGATTTAGAATATTAACATAAACTTAGTTGATAAAGAGTGGCAGGGTTTGAGAGATTGACTCCAATTTTGAAAGAAGTTCTGTGAGTAAAATCCTATCAAACAGCATCACATGCTACAAGAAATCTGTTATGAAAGGAAGAGTCAGTCAGTTGGGCAAACTTCACTGTTTTAAGAAATTGGCACGACTGCCTCAGCCTTCAGTAACCACCATCCTGATCAGTGGGCTAACGTCAACATTGAGGCAACAGCTTCACCATAGGAAAGATTGTAACTTGCTGAAGACTCAGATGATTGTTAGCGTTTTTTAGCAATAAAGTATTTTAAAATTAACACATGTATATTTTTAATTTTTTTAATACTTCTGGGGTGCATGTATAGAGCGTACAGGTTTGTTACATAGGTATGCACATACCATGGTGGTTTGCTGCACCCATTGACTCGTCATCTACATTAGGTATTTCTCCTAATGCTATCCCTCCCGTAGCCCCCCACCCCCTGACAGGCACCAGTGCGTGATGTTTCCTTCCCTGTGTCCATGTGTTCTCATTGTTCAGTATCCACTTGTGAATGAGAACATGCGATGTTTGGTTTTCTGTTCTTCTGTTAGTTTGCTGAGAATGATGGTTTCCAGCTTCATCCATGCCCCTGCAAAGGACATGAACTCATCCTTTATTATGGCTGCATAGTATGTCATGGTACATATGTGCCACATTTTTTTTATCCAGTCTATCATTGGTGAGCATTTGAGTCGGTTCCAAGTCTTTGCTATTGTGAACTATGCTGCAGTAAAAATATGTGTATATGTGTCTTTATAGTAGAATGATTTCTATCCTTTGGGTATGTACCCACTAATGGGATTGCTGGGTCAAATGGTATTTCTAGTTCTAGATCGTTGAGGAATCGTCATACTGTCTTCCACAATGGTTGAACTAATTTACACTCCCACCAACAGTGTAAAAGTGTTCCTATTTCTCCACATCCTCTTCAGCATCTTTGGTTTCCTGACTTTTTAATGATCGCCATTCTAACTGGCGTGAGATGGTATCTCATTGTGGTTTTGATTTGCAGTTCTCTAATGACCAGTGGTGATGAGCTCTTTTTCATGTTTGTTGGCTGCACATATGTCTCCTTTTGAGAAGTGTCTGTTTAAATCCTTCACCCATTTTTTCATGGGGTTGTTTTTTTCTTGTAAATTTGTTTAAGTTATTTGTAGATTCTGCATATTAGCCGTTTGTCAAATGGTTAGATTGCAAACATTTTCTCCCATTCTGTAGGTTGACTGTTCACTCTGATGATAGTTTCTTATGCTGTACAGAAGATCTTTAGTTTAATTAGATCCTATTTGTCAATTTTGGCTTTTGTTCCCATTGCTTTTGATGTTTTAGTCATGAAGTCTTTGCCCATGCATATGTCCTGAATGATATTGCCTGAGTTTTCATCAATGGTTTTTATGGTTTTAGGTTTTACATTTAATTCTTTAATTCATCTTGAGTTAATTTTTGTAGAAGGTGTAAAGAAGGGGTCCAGTTTAAGTTTTCTTCCTATGGCTAGCCAGTTTTCGCAACACCCTTTATTAAACAGGAAATCCTTTCCCCCATTGCTTTTGTCAGGTTTGTCAAAGATCAGATTGTTGTAGATGTGTGTCATTATTTCTGAGGACTCTGTTCTGTTCCATTGGTCTATAGCTCTGTTTTGGTACCAGTACCATGCTGTTTTGATTACTGTAGCCTTGTAACATAGTTTGAAGTCAGGTAGCATGATGCCTCCAGCTTTGTTCTTTTTGCTTAGGATTGTCTTGGCTATGCGGGCTCTTTTTTGAAATTTAAAGTTGTTTTTTCTAATTCTGTTAAGAAAGTCAATGGTAGCTTGATGGGGATAGCACTGAATCTGTAGATTACTTTGGGCAGTATGGCCATGTTCATGATACTGATTCTTCCTTACCATGAGCATGGAATGTTTTTCCATTTGTTTGTGTCTTCTTTTATTTCCTTGAGTAGTGGTTCATAGTTCTCCTTGAAGAGGTCCTTCACATCCCTTGTAAGTTGCATTCTTGGTATTTAATTATCTTTGTAGCAGTTGTGAATGGGAGTTCATTCATGATTTGGCTCTCTTTAAGTCTGTTATTGGTGTATAGGAATGCTTGTGATTTTTGCATATTGATTTTGTATCCTGAGACTTTGCTGAAGTTGCTTATCAGCTTAAGGAGATTTTGGGCTGAAATGACAGAGTTTTCTAAATATACAATCATATCATCTGCAAACAGAGACAACTTGACTTTCTCTCTTCCTATTTGAATACCCTTTATTTCTTTCTCTTGGCTGATTTCCCTGGCCAGAACTTTCAATATTATGTTGAATAGGAGTGGTGAGAGAGGGCATCCTTATCTTGTGCCAGTTTTCAAAGGGTTCTTCCAGTATTTTTCCATTCAATATGATATTGGCTGTGGGTTTGTCATAAATAGCTCTTACTGAGATATGTTCCATCAATACCTAGTTTATTGAGAGTTTTTAGCATGAAAGGATGTTGAATTTTATCAAAGGCCTCTTCTGCATCTATTGGGATAATCATGTGGTTTTTGTCATTGGTTCTGTTTGTGTGATGGATTACATATATTGATTTGCATATGTTGAGCCAGCCTTGCATCCCAGGGATGAAGCCGACTTGGTTGTGGTAGATAAGCTTTTTGATGTACTGCTGGATTCGGTTTGCCAGTATTTTATTGAGGATTTTTGCATCAATGTTCATCAGGGATATTGGCCTGAAATTTATTTTTTTGTTGTGTCCCTGCCAGGTTTTGGTATTAGGATGATGCTGGCCTCAAAAAATGAGTTATAGAGGGGTCCCTTTTTTTCTATCATGTGTAATAGTTTCAGAAGGAATGGTACCAGCTCCTCTTTGTGCCTCTGGTAGAATTTGGCTGTGAATCCATCTGGTCCTGGACTTTTTTTGGTTGGTAGGCTATTACTGACTCAATTTCAGAACTTGTTATTGGTCTATTCAGGGATTTGACTTCTTCATGATTTAGTCTTGGGCAGGCATATGTGTCCAGGAATTTATCCATTTCTTCTAGATTTTCTAGTTTATTTGCATAGAGGTGTTTATAGTATTCTCTGATGGTAGCTTGTATTTCTGTGAGATCAGTGGTGATATCCCCTTTATCATTTTTTATTATGTCTATTTGATTCTTCTCTCTTTTCTTCTTTATTAGTCTGGCTAGCAGTCTATTTTATTGATCTTTTCAAAAAACCAGCTCCTGTATTCATTGATTTTTTTTAAAGAGTTGTTTAATGTGTCTATTTCCTTCAGTTCTGCTTTGATCTTAGTTATTTCCTCTGCTAGCATTTGAATTTATTTGCTCTTGCTTCTCTAGTTTTTCAAATTGTGATGTTAGGTTGTCGATTTTAGCTGTTTCCTGCCTTCTCTTGTGGGCATTTAATGCTATAAATTTCCCCATAAACACTGCTTTAGCTGTGTCCCAGAGATTCTGGTTCATTTTGTCTTTGTTTTGTTTGGTTTCAAAGAACTTATTTATTTCTGCCTTCATTTCATTATTTACTCTGTAGTCATTTAGGAGCAGGTTGCTCAGTTTCCATGTAGTTGTGCAGTTGTGAGTGAGTTTCTTTATCCTGAGTTTCAATTTCACTGCACTGTGGTCTGAGAGACTGTTATCATTTCTGTTCTTTGGCACTTGCTGAGGAGTGTTTTACCTCCTCAGTTTTAGAAGTTATGTGGTCAATTTTAGAAGAAGTGCTATGTTGTGCTGAGAAGGTATATTCTGTTCATTTGAGGTGGAAAGTTCTGTAGATACCTATTAGGTCCACTTGGTCCAGAGCTGAGTTCAAGTCCTGAATATCCTTATTAATTTTCTGTCTCATTGATCTAATATTGACAGTGGGGTGTTAAAGTCTCCCACTATTATTGTATAGAAGCCTAAGTCTCTTAGTAGGTCTCTAAGAACTTGCTTTATGAATCTAGGTGCTCCTGTATTGGGTGCATACATATTTAGGATAGTTAGCTCTCCTTGTTCCATTGACCCCTTTACCATTATGTAATGCCCTTCTTTGTCTTTTGAGCTTTGTTGGTTTAAAGTCTGTTTTGTCAGAGACTAGGATTGCAACCCCTGCTTTTTGTTGTTCTCCATTTGCTTGGTAAGTATTCCTCCATCCCTTTATTTTGAGCCTATGTATGTCTTTGCACATGAAATGGGTCTCCGGAATATAGCACACCAATGGATCTTGACTCTTTATCCAATTTGCCAGTCTGTATCTTTCAACTGGGGCATTTAACCCATTTACATTTGAGGTTAATATTGTTATGTGTAAATTTGATCCTGTCATTGTGATGCTAGCTGGTTATTTTGTCTATTAGTTGATGGAGTTTCTTTATAGTTTCTTTGGTCTTTACAATTTGGTATGTTTTTGCAGCAGCTGGTACCAGTTTTTCCTTTCCATGTTTAGTGCTTTCTTCAGGAGCTCTTTTGTAAGGCAGGCCTTACAAGATGGTGTCAGAATCTCTTGGCATTTGCTTGTCTGTAAAGGATTTTATTTCTCTTGTGCTTACGAAGCTTAGTTTGGCTGGATATGAAATTCTGGGTTGAAAATTCTTTTCTTTAAGAATGTTGAATATTGCCCCCCCCACCCCCACCCCACTCTGTTCTGGCTTGTAGGGTTTCTGCAGAGAGATCCACTGGTAGTCTGATGGGCTTCCCTTGTGGGTGACCCAACCTTTCTCTCTGGCTACCCTTAACATTTTTTCCTTCATTTCAACCTTGGTAAATCTGATGATTATGTGTCTTGGGGTTTCTCTTCTTGAGGAGTATCTTTGTGATGTTCTCTCTCCTGAAGAATGTTGGCCTGCCTTGCTAGATTAGGGAATTTCTCCTGTATAGTATCCTGAAGAGTGTTTTCCAACTTGGTTCCAGTCTCTCCGTCACTTTCAGATACATCAACCAAACGTAGGTTTGGTCTTTTCACATAGTCCCATATTTCTTGGAGGCTTTGTTTGTTCCTTTTCATTCTTTTTTCTCTATGCTTGTCTTCAAAGTTTATTTTTTTAATTTCATCTTTAATCTCTGATATCCTTTCTTCCACTTGATTGATTCGGCTATTGATCCTTGTGTATGCTTCACAAAGTTCTTGTGCTGTGTTTTTCAGCTCCATCAGGTCATTTATGTTCTTCTCTAAACTTGTTATTCTAGTTTAGCAATTTGTCTAACCCTTTTTCTAGGTTCTTAACTTTCTTGCATTGGTTTAGAATATGCTTCTTTCGCTCGAAGGACTTTGTTATTACCCACCTTCTGAAACCTACTTCTATTAGTTTGTCAAACTCATTCTCCATCCAGTTTTGTTCCCTTGTTGGCCAGGAGTTGTGATCCTTCGGGGAAGAAGAGGCGTTTTGGTTTTTGGAATTTTCAGTCTTTTTGTGCTTGTTTCTTTCCATCTTCATGGATTTATCTACCTTTGGTCTTTCAAATTGGTGACTTTTTGGATGGGGTCTCTGAGTGGACGTCCTTTCTGTTAATATGGAAACTGTTTTTTTCTGTTTGTTAGTTTCCTTCTAACAGTCAGGCTCCTTTGCTGCAGTTCTGCTGGAATTTGCTGGAGGTCCACTCCAGATCCTGTTTTCCTGTCACCAGCAGAGGCTGCAGAACAGCAAGGATTGCTGCCTGTTCCTTCCTCTGGAAGCTTCGTCCCAGAGGGCACCTGCCAGATGCCAGCCAGAGCTGTCCTATATGAGATGTCTGTTGTGCCCTGCTGGGAATTGTCTCCCAGTCGAGACACAGTGGTCAGGGACCCACTTAAGGAGGCAGTCTGACCCTTAGCAGACCTCGAATGCTGTACTGAAGTTCTACTGCACAGAGCTGGCATGCAGGGACGTTTAAGTCTGCTGAAGCTGCACCTATAGCCTCCCCTTCCCCCAGGTGCTCTGTCCCAGGGAGATGAGAGTTTGATCTATAATCCCTTAACTAGGGGCTGCTGCCTTTCTTTCAGAGATGTACTGCCCATTGAGGAGGAGTTTAGAGAGGCAGTCTGGTTACAGCAGCTCTGCTGAGATGAGGGCTCCGCCTGGTTGGGACTTCCCCACGGCTTTGTTTACACAGTGAAGGGAAAACCGCCTGCCTACTCAAGCCTCAGTAATGGCGGACGCCTCTCTCCTGACTAAACTCATGTGTCCCAGGTGGCCTTCAGACTTAGCTTCCTGGGCTCCATGGCGGTAGGATCCGCTGATCTAGACCACTCAGCTCCCTGGCTTTAGCCCGCTTTCCAGGGGAGTGAGTGGTTCTGTCTCACTGGCGTTCCAGGGACCACTAGGGTATGAAAAAAAAAGAAAACTCCTGCAGCTAGCTTGGGGTCTGCCCAAACAGCCACCTAGTTTCATGCTTGAAACCCAGGGCCCTGATGGTATAGGCACCTGAGGGAATCTCCTGGTCTGTGGGTTGTGAAGACCATGGGAATAGCATAGTATATGGGCCAGTGTGCACTGTTCCTCACAGCATAGTCCCTTGAGGCTTCCCTTGGCTAGGGAAGGGAGTTCCTTGACTTCTTGAGCTTCCTGGGTGAGGTGACGCCCCACCCTGCTTCGGCTCACCCTCCATGGGCTGTACCCGCTACCTAACCAGTCCCAATGAGATGAACCAGGTACCTCAGTCAGAAATGCAGAAACCATCTGCCTTCTACATTGATCTCGCTGGGAGGTGCAGACTGGAGATGTTCCTATTTGGCATCTTGCCAGGTCTCTTCATGTATATTGCTTTTGGACACTAGTATTGCACACTTAATAGACTACAGTATAGTAGAGACATAACTTTTATTTGCACTGGGAAGCCAAAAAATTCATGTGACTCACTTTGTCGCTATATTTTTTTTACTTTTTATGGTGGTCTTATGGAACCAAACTTTGAATATCTCAGAAGTATGCCTTTATTCAACAATGCTGTGGTAGTGTGAAAACAGCCATAGGCAGTATAGAGTAGATTTGACTATGTTCCAGTAAAACTATTTGCAAAAACACGTGACAGGCTAGATGTGGCCGGCAGAACATAGCTTACCAATCCTTGCTAGGTTAAGTCAGATAAGTAAGACTACATGTTATATGATTCCAGTTTTATCAAAATTCCAGAAAAGACAAATTTATAGAAAGGAAAAAATGCCCATTATGGTTGCCTGTGACAAGGAAACTGGTGATTGGTAGTAAATAAACTCAAGGGAAATTTGATGGGGGTGGGGGGAGTGATGAAAAGTCCTATAACTGGATTGCGATTATTGTTATATAACTCTGTAAATTGATTAAAATCGTATGAATTTTACTATTACAATGGCTGAAGTTAATGGAATGTAAATTATACCTCAATAAAACTGAAAAAGGAATAGATATAAAAGACTAATGCAATTTTCATGGTATTTCATGAAGTTATTAAATTCTGTATGATCATAACAGGCTATAAAATTGATGAGAGTACATGGGTGAAGACTAAAGATGAAAATAGGAAGAACAGTTGTAATAGATGGCAAGAATTGTAATTTGAGAAAATTATGAAAAATAAAAACTATTGTTGAAGCACCAAATATTTTTAAAAGTTACATACCACTGAAGTTGTGTTTTTTTTTGAAATAATATATCATCATCCTTCTTGTTATAGGATCAAATTAAACATTATTACATTCATTGCTTTCTTTTTTTTTTTTTTTTTTTGAGACAGGGTCTTGCCCTGTCGCCCAGGCTAGAATGCAGTGGCATGACCTTGGCTCACTGCAGCATTGACCATCTGGGTTCAAGTGACCTTTCACTTCTCAGCCTCCTGAGTATCTGGGACTACAGGCATGTGCCACCACTCCTGGCTAATTTTTGTATTTTTTGTAGAGACAGGGTTTCAGCATGTTCCCCAGGCTGGTCTCGATCTCCTGGGCTCAAGCGATCATCCTGTCTCTACCTCCCATAGTGCTAAAATTACAGGTGTGAGCCACCGTGCCCAGCCACATCTATTCTTCATATTCACATGTATACGCTCCCTCTCAGATAGTTTGCTTTAGGATTTCTGATTAAAATGTCAGTGAAAACACTTGTATTAGTATGCCTCTACTTTGCTCCAAGCCTATAAGAATGCATTGTGAAGAAAATGTAATAATAAGTAAATACATTTTACCTACATTTAAGACAAGAAAAATCTCAGCAGACTGTAGAAATAGAAAAGAAAGTCTTAGTGATGAGTGGATGTTGATGCTTACAGTAAGTCCTCACTTAATGTTGTCAGTAGGTTCTAGGAAACTGTGACTTTAAAGGAAATGATATATAATTTTTAAGGACTAAACTCTTGTTTCTGTCCATTAGCCTATGGTAAAACCAATTTTACCATAGGCTAATGGACAGAAATGAGTTAAGTCCTTATGGCATATTTCTGATCATAAAAATATTGCCAGACTTCTAGAAAAAGACCAAAAATCTTCTAATATTAAACATTGAAATAACTGTGAGCTGGATATAAATTTGAGAAAGAGTAATAAAAAATAAGACATTATAATTACTTACCCAGCTGTTCCAGTGCAGGGTCATAAGTGGCCACAGCCTGTGCTGGAAGGTTAATGCACAGGATGAGAACTAACCCTGGATAGGATGCCATTCCATCCTAAGGCACACTCACAGATGCACCCACACTCACTCAGACCGGGACCATTTAGACACAGCAACATATTTGGGATGCAGGAGGCCCCATCTGGAATCAATTGTTTTCAATCAACATTATAATGAAAGGACCTGTTATATAAAAACCTAGGTAATCTTCATGGGAAAGAGAACCAAAAGTATTTTGCAAATGGTAGGAGATTGGAGCTGGGCTCTCTATATAAAAGTAGGGAACTGGGACCATATTTCTAGGCAGTGCAACTATACGTGAAATGCTATACCTGAAACAATTCTGCCTTACACTGTTGGTATTTTCTGTGGCCCAATGAGGCAGTTATGCAAAAATAGGAATGTAACCCTGTAATATATGTGGATGTGGCACCTGGATTAGAGCTCTACTTATGAGGGACCAAAGTTCCAGTCTTCTAAATGTTAGACCTGCTCTGGAGCTGTGTTAACTCCAGAGGGCTAGTGTGAGTAACCATGCAACCACACAGCAGGCGGGAGTTCACAAAGGATAAAACTTACACGTAAGATGAACTTGCAAACAAGTATCTTAGACAACATAAGGAAATCTATTGCCATAAGAGATATCAGACATATTAAGTAGGATCATTTACATCTGAGGAAATGAGAATAAGAACACAATTCGAAAAAAAAAAATCTTATAAATGTTTAAGAATTTCAACTGAAGTCATAACTCACTCTGAGAATAGAAGTAAATAAGAACAGGTGGAATGAAAAACAGCCGCCTGTAAATCTTGTAACAAAATTGGATACAATTAAACTCTTGGGTGGATTAAAGTCAAGTTGCCATAACAGAAGAGAGAATTCGTGAATCAGAAATATCAACTGAGAATTGAAAGGTAGGATGAGTTAATTCATCTAGAACATAGAATGAAAAGATAAAGAGGTTTAAAACATGAGTGAGTTACAGAAGATGTCAACCAGAAATAAAATTCAGAGCCCTCCCTCAACCATCTGAGTGGACTCCCTCCTCTTGGCCAGGAACTGAAAGTTATCCTGAAAGATTGGTTTAGGCCATCATGGGAAGCAGGGGTTGGATATGACTTTTTTTTTTTTTTTTTTTTTTTGAGACAGAGTCTTGCTCTGTCGCCAGGTGCCAGGCTGGAGTACAGTGGTGCAATCTCGGCTCACTGCAATCTTCGCCTCCTGGGTTCAAGCAATTCTCCTGCCTCAGCCTCCCTAGTAGCTGGGACCACAGGCGCACACCACCATGCCCAGCTAATTTTTGTATTTTTTATTAGAGACAAGGTTTCACCATGTTGGCCAGGATGGTCTCGATCTCTTGACCTCGTGATCTGCCCGCCTCGGCCTCCCAAAGTGCTGGGATTACAGGCATGAGCCACCGTGCCCAGTGGACATGCCTCTTTATGCCCTCCCTTTTGGAATTTAGGAAAAGCTGACCAGCGTTTAACATCAACACAGACCTTAAGTTTGATAAGAAATACTTAACTTACAGTCTATTCTCTCTGAAGCCTGCTACCTGGTTCCGCATGATAAAACTTTGGTTTCCACAACTTCTTATTGGAATCCAGACATTTGTTTCTATTGATGATAACTCAGCCAATTGCCAATTAGAAAATTTTTAAATCTACCTATAACCCAGAAGCCTTTGCCTTGAGTTGTCCTGCCTTTCAGGACTGAAACAATGTATATCTTAAATGTATTTGATTAATGTCTCATGTCTCCCTAAAATGTATAAAACCAAGCTGTCCCAACCACCTTGGGCACATGTTCTCAGAATTTCCTCAGGGCTGTGCCGTATTCCATGGTCACTCATATTTGGCTCAGAATGAATACCTTCAAATACAGAGTTTGACTTTTTTGTTGTTGTTGACAAAGATAACTGAGCTAGGAGTTCCAGAATGTAAGAATAGTGTCAGGGAAGAGAAATTTTCAAAGTTGAAAATTTGTTAGATTTGGAGAAAGATGTGTGTCTTCAGATTGAAAAAGCTACCAGTTTCAATGAGGAGAAACAAGGAGGGGAAAAAAAAACTCTAGATACAGTGTAAAGGAACTGTAGATCAAGAATACACACATACACACATATTCTAGCAATTAGGGAAAAGCACGTTACTTACAAAGAGATGACAAGCAGATTATCAATGCATTTATTAGAAATCATAGTTAATGCTCGTATACAATGCAGTTGTGCCCATGTTAAGGAAATGAATCCAAGTGAAACATCATTTCCCTTTATGAAAAGATTGATTTTCCTCCAGTGCATTGTATTTACTGGGGATTTGCTAACCCAACCTTTATTAGAGTATACACTTGTTTAATTTCTAAACAGTGATATGCATATACTTTTCCATTGGTTAGATTTGTTTTTCCCTGCTGAAATAACACAATAATTTTAAATTAATGTTTAAAGCATAAGTAGGGTTTAAGATGTCTACAAAAGAAATAAGGATTTAATGGATACTTACCACTTTTACAACAGTTAATTTGCACACATTTTTAGTTGAGGTAAAAACAAAGAAAACTATATGCTTAAGATAACTTTTCAGCATTCATTATCAGCCTTTGATGGTACTGCATTGGTTTATGTAGTGTCAACATCTACATTAACCTCAAATGAGTAAGATTGTATGCTCAGTATTATGTAAAGCATCTACAATTTCAAAAGAAACTTTAGAGATAGTCTACTTCTTAAAGAGCTTACTTACATATTAGAAAACACAACTAAGACTTTAAAGTGATAATCACAAAAGGACTTTATTAATTAGCTCCCACTATCCTTATTCAGTGACAGAAGTTCTTCTGCCCATGATAGAAAACTAGAATCTGATCACTCCTAAACTGCTGTGTTCCCTTTGAGTAAATGCTTTCTTGTCTCTTATGATAATCAAAGCCTACATCTCTTTTTATGTGTATAGCTACTTCCTTTTTCCCAGAGTGTACTACTGCTGGGTGACTTATCATGGGTGAAGGAATTCCAGGGGCTTCTTTTCCCTTTCTTGCTCATTTTTCCCCCCAAACTCCACAGTCTCTATTTCTGTCCTCTGTGGAGTTGGAGCTTAGAAAAATGAAGGAAAAGGAAATGGAATAGAAATGTTCTACTTGACTGCTGCTGTCATAAGAGGCAAACTTTTTCTGGGTTTAACAGATTTTTAAAGTTGACTTTCTCTTATAATTTCATGGGTCTTTGGAGATCCGTTTTTCTGCAGTTCTTTCTGGGTAAGTGTATCCCTTACTCTCTTCTTAGCCTCTAGAATTCTAGAAATAACCTTCAGCTTCTCAGCAGCTGAGCTCTGTTTCCCCTTGGTGGCCCTCTTAAGAAGGATCTAAGACAACCCTTCATGATGGCTCTCACACTCAGATTTCCCAAATGGCTCCTGAGAAACTCTCACACATTTTTATTGTGGTGGGTGAGGGGGGGTCTGGTTAATTCAGGGAGTTTAGACTTATTCTAATGCAGCAGTAAATCTGTATCATCGTACCTTACCCTTTCCACTATGTGGAGTGTGAGTCAAATACCAGTCCCCTTAGTTAGGGGGAACATACATCAGTCTTTCCAGGTTGTTCCATTAAAACTCCTCTCTTCATTTGAGGTGAAGGAGTAAGTATACTGTCTTAGGCATTAGATTTGATTTTATCCTACTTAGACCTAATACATTTCATGGTTGAAATGTGTTACTGTTACTCTTTCATGGTTGCTGGCAGAAGGCATAAGACTCCTGATTTAGATACAGGTGACTTTATTATTCACAGCACAGCAGGTATCAAGAACATGAAATTTATGTCAATTCTCTGGACCCCAAGTCCCATGGGGGAATGAGAAAGACTCAGATGGATCCTGTATATATAGTAGATCATATTATAGAAGAGGAACACTGAGCTTATGTAATCCACTGCTTTTATAATAAGCAGTAAGCAGATTTACCCTTTGTCCCAGAGGGAACATGCAGATTTACCCTTTGTCCCAGAGGGAACATAAATGAAACTGTTACATTGTTTTTTTCTTTTTTTACTATTCTAATTTTTATAAACAAAAATTGAAAAAGATAGATTTACGATTCTTAAGGTGCTCAATGGAAAGAAGAAAAAAATCACATGTTGCTTCTTTATTTCACCAGTAAGCCCTCTCATTAGTAGGATATATTTTTTTAGATGGAACCATCTGAAGGAGTAAAATAAATGATTAGGGATATTTCTTGCTTCCACTCAAAAATGATTAATGAGTATTATTGATAGGGTCTGCTTTTTAAAGTAAGACTTTCCTTATATTTTAATAAAACTATAGTTTTACTGAGAGGGTACATTCTGCCTTAACATTGTGTTCATCCTTGGCATTTTAAAATACATACTGTTAATAATACTAGGGAAAAACAATTGCAGTAATGGTTTCTCTGGACCTACAAGATAATAGTCTGAATATTTTTAGTCAAATCAAAGGAATTATGTGATAAACCTTTAAAAAATACATATATTATTTATCCAGTAAGGTCTCTAAGTTAAATTGAATTGTAAATATGTTTTGTAATCCTTTCACTATCTTTTAACAATCAGGCCCAATAGGAACAATTTTGAAGGTCACAAAAATTGTTTATCAAAAACTATAGAAACTTACCAGTAAGTTAGTATACAGTCATTTAATTGTTTCATTAAATTTTTGTTCATTATTATTTCAGCTTCACAGCTTGTAATATCTCCAGCATTAAAAAAGGAAGTTATGCAGTGGTTGAAATGATGAGCCAGTAGTGACTGGTAGTTATTTACAGTTGAACATTCACACAGTATTCAGTAGCATTGCTAGGTAATAGAGGTTACAAATGAAGGCCATAGAACTGAATTTACCATTTATTAGCTGTTTCACATTGGGGTGGTACTTTGCTATTGAGTTTTTCTCATCTGCAATATGATATAACAAATTTGAGGCATCAGATGGGATGTGAACAGTGTTTTTAAATTTTAGTCTTGTATTGTTAAAATGTCTCTGTTGACAGCTATGGTTTATTAATACTTGTAAGTACATTTCTATATTAAAACTTATGTGTATAAAAATTCTCCCAAAGCTGGCTGTATCTGTAGAGGTGAATCTGGGGGTGGGGGAGCGTGGTATGTGGAATCTCTGTTTGTTCCTGGATCAGTGTGTTGATGTGAAGTCTACGTGTAGGCAAGCATGTCTGTCTGTGGATGTATAGGTGTTGATGTGTTTACAGATGACCCTTTCCTTGTGTATCTGTATTGTGCATGCACGTATGTGTTTTCTTTGTGCGTGTTTGTGTGCATGTGTTGAAGAACAATTTGTTCATCAGGGTTTGCATACTGGCACTTTAAAGAAAAACAGGAAAACAACACTGATTATTCATATTTATAGAAAGGCAAAAGAAGTTTAAAATTTTTATTTTTGGAAGTTTGAGATTTTTATTGAGGGATATAATGTATAAAATTTGCTTTTAACTAGGCTATAGACCTTTCTTTTGAGACACGTTATCTTTATAAGCCTTAAAGTTTGTCATATGTTTCCTGTTTTATAAAGAAGAGAGTAACAGCTTGAGATTCATGATTTTCCAAACTATATTTTCAGAAAAATTACTTGAGTTAATATCTTTAGTGATTGTTTTGGGGAAGGAATTATCTCAGTTCAGCTTTTGTCACCTTTTACATTCCCATTTGTCTGTAATTTTTGTAAGAAAATTGTGTGTGATTAACTTCATTCTTCAGTCAGTATAGAATGGTGATTAGGAGAGCAGACTCTGCAATTCCACTTAGTGAGTCTAAACACTTGTTTACCACTTAATGATGTAACTTTTAGCAAGCTTTTTTTTTTTTTAACGTTTCTACCTGTGTATTTCTTCACCTCTGAAATAATACCTATCTCACGTGCTTTTGTTGAAAAATAAATGAGATAATTCACATAAAAGCAAGTATCAGAGTGCCTTCTACAATGCTAGTAATAAATAATTAGATAGGCAAATTTTAATGATGCTTTTCTGTTGTTAATTGGCACTGTCATCAGACAAACTGGCCTATAATTACTCTTAATAATTACTGGAAAGAATATGTTATTAGGCAGAATGTGCATCATCAGAGCATTTTCAACATGCTGAATTATAATTTGTTTAAAATTGTATTACCTGCATTTGGCAATGGATAAATTTCTATTATAGGAATATCTCTTTACACAAAGAGGGTGTGTTCTAATGTCTGTTAATTGTTAGTTACGTTATTAACAGAAATAGACATCATAGTTGTATATTTGCAGAGGTCTTCTATTTTCCGGTAGCTCATTCCCTCTTGAATAATCAGCATGATTCCCTCTTCTGTTAGCGCTGTTTCCTACTAGAGAACCTTAGAACCTAATTACAGCCTTGAGCATGTCATTCACTTCTCCTTCCAGGTAACTGAACTAAGAATTTTTGCCTAATTTGAGTCAGGTCACTGCTTTCTGCTCTTCAGCTATTACCTTCAGTGACCTAGTATTGAGAATATAGGCATTTCCCTAGAAAATCTTCTATGTTCAAGCCTACTATGTTAAAATAAAAGAACACCCTTCATCTCTAGCAATGGAAGTAGAGTTCCAGTTGTTTCATGTCTTTGTCATCATTTGATTTTGTTGTCTTTTAAGTTTAGACATTATGATGGGTGTTAATTTATATTTCCCTCATTAGAATGATGCTGAGCACCTTTTTTTTAATGCATATTGACCATTTGGATATTCTCTTTGGCTAAGTACCTGTTAAAGTCTTGGTTTACTCTTAGTCTTTTTCTTATTGCTTTGTAGGTGTTCTTTACATATTGTGGATATGAATTATTCTTTGGATATATGTGTTGTAAATATCTTTTCCCCAGTGTATGGCCTGCCTTTTTATTCTAGTGGTAATTTCTTTTTCAAAGATGAAAACAATCATAGCTGTTACTTTTGGTTCCTGTTAAATAGGATTTCAGCTTTAGTCACCATGTTCTGGACAGGTACTACCCTTATAGGTCACCTTTGTGTGAATTAGATAAAAAACACCCCCTCTTAAGTATCTGCAGCCCCATTTGCATAAGATTTTTTTTTTAAAGGTTAGTGTCTTTTAGTAAAGGAAAAGGCTTCTTTCAGGTAGCCTGCGTATTCTGCTATGGCTACAGCTTGCTGAGTAGAGCTTGATCTGGCCTGGATTTACCCCTCAGTCTCGTGCCTTAATATTTGCTCAGTACTCAAACTGCAAACCGAAGATGGCACCCTAGGGCAGGTTATCTTCAAATATTCAGAGTTTCTAACTATTGAATACCAACTGTTATAGTTTATACATTGGATTTTCTCCTTTAAAAAGGTTGTTCTTAAGTTGGGGGGAGCTAACTTCCAAAATTAATTTCCTAGTTTTGAGTTGGTTATGACTTAAAAGTCTGGTTATCAGTTAGATGTCTCACACCCAGGATATGTTTTTCCCACTGAAACACTGTTCTGTGGAAACTTGGTTATAACCCAACCTATAGTAGTGGGATAGAGAGAGACCTTAACCACTGTGTGTAATGGATGGTCTTTCTGTAGTAAATATTGTTTACCTGTCTGTCTTAGAGTAGCAGTGGCATACTTCCTATATTGTCCTAACATTACAAATAATTACTGCACTTTCCATCTACCTCTGATGGTTGTGTTTAAATTGTGGTTCAGTGGTACTTGTGGATAAGAAGGACTGAGAATACCAAGTCTCTTGCTAGTGATAACCTATAACATTTTTCCTGGTTTTAGGCTAGCTCTTTTTTTTTTCCTTTTCTTCCCAAAGCCCCCAAATCCTGCTTCCTGTCTCACTGCTATCACTTAGTCCTTTTAAGATTTCCCATTTCCCTGCCCTATGGTGAAATATAATTCATTCTGAGAAAGATTTCTGTCTTCTTCAGTCCTTGAGGCAAAAGTGCTCAACCAGTCTTTTGAGGATAAGAGTTTTGGTTTTGGTTTTGTATTTTTATTGTGCTTTAGGTTCTGGTGTACATGTGCAGATCATGCAGGATTGTTGCATAGGTACATACATGGCAAGGTGGTTTGCTGCCTTCATCCCCCGCATCACCTATACCTGGCATTTCTCTCCATGTTATCCCGCCCCCCCCCCCCCCCCCGCGCCCGCCCCCCCCCCCCCGCCGCCCCCCCCGCCCGCCCCCCCTCCCGCCCCCAGGCCCGCCCCCAGCCCCCCCCCCCCCGACCCCCGAGTGGGATGCTCTCCCCGGCTCCCCGTGGTCTCCTGGTTCCCCCCCTAGGAGTGAGCCGCTGCCGTGTAAGCCTTCCTCGCCGAGGGCC
>CAUYLG010037691.1:0-27136 GCA_963573385.1 Cacajao melanocephalus
GAGAGATAGCATGGGGAGAAATGCCAGATATAGGTGATGGGGAGGAAGGCAGCAAATCACACTGCCATGTGTGTACCTATGCAACAATCTTGCATGTTCTTCACATGTACCCCAAAACCTAAAATGCAATTAAAAAAAGAAAGAAAGAAAGAAAGAAAGAAAGGACCTTCTGAGCCTCCCTAATCCCTACTCATCTACCCTAAGAGGTAACATCTGAGCACCACTGTAATCTCTTCTAGAAAGTTCTGATAGACAATTTTAAGGGAGTAAGGAGTGGAATGACTTTGAAGATTAACTGAAAATAACATCATTTTCCTTATCATTATTAACCCTTTGTCAGTAGAATCATAACCCAGCTTTCCATCTCATTGCTGAACCTCCCTAATCCCCCAGTCTGACTCCTTCCCAACCATGAAACCTTCTCTTCTGCTGCCCTCTTGATAGGCACTGACTGTTCCAGCTGCACACGTTTCTTCAGTTTGTGCTGTCACACAGTCTTGAGTCCAAGATTTTGCCTTTCCTAAAACACTTTGCCCTTTTCCTTGGACCTATCCACGTGCGAACTGTAACTCAACACTCGGTCTCACCTCCTTCATTAGGCTTTCTTTTACTGCTCTGGTTCTTCATTGATCTCTCCACTTAAGTGTTTATTGGCTATCACTACCTCTATAATTCATTTAGCGATTCATTAAGTATTGATACAAGACAGATTTTACAGTTGTTCTAAGGTTAATGTCATGTCTACAGAAATAGATTGTTTTCTTCTAAAAGGCTTCAGTGTTTTTATACCTTTCTTCTCAGCATAGTAGTATTTTGATGAATACTTGTTAAATTAAAAACAAATAAGAAAAGTAAGTGATATTATAACAGGCTTATTTTAAGAAAATTTAGCAATATATACCATAATAATAATATTAATAATAACAATATTACTGCAAGTAATAATCCTAAAGACACAAATAGGCTTTCTGGCCGGCATAGGGCTAGATTAATATACAAGTTGTGACCATGCAGTTTACTTAGGAACTCTGATCATAAAAACAGTGTGGACAACCAAATCTAATGTAACTAAATGTAACTGCAGAATAATAATACAGTCAAATAACATTCTGCTGAGATACAGCCAGAAATTCCTATTTACCATTGATTGCTTTTCACCCTTTATCCACATATGAGACTATTACGTTCTTCCTATTGTAAAATTTGTTCTTTCCTTTGCTGTCCTCTTGGAGATGATCAAAAGAGTCAAAAATAAAGAAATAGCCCAGTTTTCCTATTTCCTCACCTTTTTCGATGACTGAATAAAGCTAAGTTTTGCTTACAGATGACCTGTGATATGCTTTTGGGATTGCAAATGAGTGTGCATCTAACATCTTACTATCAATGTTCCATCCATATTAAACCCACTGTGATTTGATGTATCTGTTATGTTCCTTTTAAAATTAATTTTAAATTATATGTTATCTATCCACACTGTAGCTTTTAAAGGAAATCATTTTTTAATTATGCTAGATTAATGATTATAATATTTCCTGCTTAAGAATTTCGTTTACTCAGAATGGAAATTAAATTAAATTATTTGTTAAAATGAACAGCTTGTGTTTTATAGAGTAAAAGAGACTGAGTTTAGTAACATTACTTTCTGGGATATATTAAAATGCCTTATAATAAATACTGAATATTAATATGTATTCTTATATTAATATTACTATTGTTACTGTTTTTTACTATCAATTTATAAGAACGTCTCTTAATTTACAAACTTTCTGATCTTTCAAAATTATAAGTTTCCATGATAATATTAAATGTGCTATAAAGCATTTTTGAGTTTTACTATATCCAACTGGAATAGAAATAATATAAAATATATATTTCCCTGATTATCCTTGCTCAAACTGAGCCCACATCTTAATATGTTGAGAAGATCAATGTCTATAGAAATGGTCACCTGAGGACAAGTGAAGAATTTCCAGTGGTATAAAATAAAGGCATGCCATACCCATTTCTCTTAAACTTGTATGCTAATGACTCACAACTGCTCCTGGAAGATTTGAGTTCCTGTTCTCCTGCTTTGAGGAAAGAATATTTGGTATTTTTCTTCATACTGATGATATGATTTTATTGTTACTATACATCACTTTGAAGTGTCTCACTGCAAAATATTGTCAGAAAAATGGTTTGAGAACTGTTCTAAAACTAAAATGATCATTTTGTGCATATAATGACAACGTCTAATCAGTCTATTTCCAAATCCTTTTTACTGAGATCATTTGTAATGAATCTATCTGAACGTATGATACCAGAATCCAAACTAATGAATGGTAAATATTAGTGCAGTGCTTTACTGAGATTTTTAAATGGTGATTTAGTAATTGGTAACATTTACATTAATATTTTTCTAGACAAAGATCATCGAGATTGATCTACAGGTAAATATTTTGGTCATTTTATCTATTGTGTTAGAGTAGACTCAAACAATTTCTGAAAAATACCTCAATTATGTCGGAGGGTTAGTATAGAGGTAGCATGATTTTCTCATCAGGTATCAGCTTATATTATGTTTATATAAGAATGTCACTGTTTTCTTCACTCACAGTATGTTTTTGTTCCCAGACGACAGCAGAGTTTACCTGCATTCCAGGCTTTAGCACAAAATAGTATCTCAGACACTAAGAGGTTGAAATGATTCTCAGTGAGGATATCCATCTATTTTACTAGAATTATTATGTTTGTTTAGCTATTTAATCAGTTGTTTCAGCTTTTATAAACCATCAAGAAGACTTGTGGAGGATTTACTTGACTGAATTTTATGACTGTGCTACTTACTGCCCTACTTTGAATAGCATGCTATTGTGTTTAAGACAGGACTGTCTTTCCTCTTTTAGGAAGACATGTGGAATATATTTTTTAAGTCTCAGCACTAGAAAAATGTAACTTTATCAGTATAATTTTTAAAATATAAAAAATAGTAAAGGCTTATAACTGAACTTGTTCATCTCTTTGCTTTGGCTTCTAGGAAACTCAGAAAATTATTTACCTATTTATAGCAACTTATGGGATACATTACTATACATTCTTTTAATAGTTCCTGACATAATTTTATTGTCACACTCTCAGTTTTGCCTTGAACTAACTTTTACATCTATTTCCTTTCTCCAAATTCCTTGGAAATGAGGCAGTATTCAATAGAATAATTACTTGAAATACTTCACCTTTAGAAACTTCAAAGTGGCTCAAAACTTAGAAAGAAAAATAGATGCCAATTAAGAGGAAGAGGGAAGGAGCAAAGACATCTATGGAGTTCAAACCAAGTTGGGCATTCTTATAAACATTTCATAAAGTTTCACTTAATCAACAGCCAGGCAAACTATTTTCATAGCCATTATTACTGCCACCTTACTTTTCTACATACTCATTTAAATGCTTTGCATGTATTTAAAAATTTAACACTGCAGTCTTGTAGGATTATTCATGAGGCTCAAATAGATTTCATATCTTGACCCAGGTCACACAAGTAATGTGCAGAGAGACCAGGATCCAAATCCAGATGTTCCTGTTCCAGAGGCTCTATCTTGGCATGCTATGCTTTTCCTTATTATCCCCATTTGACCAGTGAAGAAACGTGGGAACTCGAAATATGTAAGTAATTTGATGTAGTCAGTGAGTACTGGAACCTAGATTCACACCCAGTCTGTTGGCACTGGAATGTGCGTGTTTGTCCTCTGTATCACTCTGTCTTCCAAAACTCATTTGATGTTCCAGAAATTTCTCTATGCCAATGTTTCAAAAATACTTTTCCATATTAATATATTAATTATAGTTATTTTAAATGCCTTGATTGATAATTTTAACTTTTCGCCTGTATCAGCATTTATTTTCTCTTGCCTAGTGCTCATATGTTGTTGCATTTTTACACATGTGATAATGTTTATAAATTTTGGTTGTACAGATAGTGTCTGTAAAAGAACAGTAGAGAGAAAGGAAAATATTATTTACCACTAATATTTACCCATTATTTTATTACACAGTCAATTTAAGAAGCTCAGTGAATCTAATCTGATTTTTGGGCTAGGCTTCATTGTAGCTTTCCTTGCATTATTTCACCAATGTCCTCAACACTTTTATGGGTGTGGTGGATTTTTCCTTCAGCAGGGCTTGAGATTGGCCTATCTCAAGATACCCTGAGTCTAAAGTGAGAGCTTGTCTGCATACATTGGTAGCAGAGTTATTTTGAGTATGAGATTTACTAGGGTTTAAATCCATCGTAACGGTAACAACATATACTCCTGAAAATCATAATGATCATAGCAATCACATAGCTGAAAGGAAACATAGCTTGAACTAATCAATGTAAGAAAAAAATCTACTGTCAAGTGAGAGTCAGGATGTCTTTCCATAGCGGATCTTCCAGCTCTGCAAACCATGGAAGAGTTCTTTATGTTTTGCAGATTGACTGACACATTTTTGGCCAGTCGGTTTGCTTCCTAGTTTTCTGCTCTTCAGATGATTTCTATTCTCCTGCTACTTTGCTAACAACCTTTGGAAAATATCTGTGTATACTTAGTGAGGACCTTGAAACTCTCAGAGAAATGTTTCTCAGTTATTCTCATACTGTCCCCAGTCTGTCAATGTATTGCCCTAATACAAATATCAGTAGCAGACTTATTCTGAGTTTGAGGTTTATTAGGGTTTAAATCCACCATACCAGGCCATAACATATACTTGCAAAAAATCATCATCATAGCAATCACATAGTTGAAAGAAAATAGTGCTAACTTGAACTGGTCAATGTAAGAACATTTGGATTAATTCTTGCATATTCATAATTTTGTGATCTATGAAAGATATTTATCCAGAACTGATCTACTGTGAGCAGGTTTTGCTTGCTTCTTGGCTAGGCTTAATCTGCTATTCAATAACAGCATGTTTGTATGCTTATATAACAAAAATATTTACAAGTTAAGAGATCCCTTCATAAAAAATATTAGCCAAAAATTAGTCACATTTCCACATTGATTTTTTTTAAGGTACCTGTAAAGCTCAAGTAAAGTGCAGTAGACCTGAAAGATCAGAACTGCCTTATTCACAATGGTTGCTAAGTTTGGCTTCTTATTGAGATGACCTGTTGAGGTTTTCAAAAACACAAATTTCCTGTTTACACTCTACCTCTCTCCAGGTCCTATCTTTTACATCAAAATTTCATGAGGTGAAGCATAAGAATCATTTTTTAAAAATCAAAATTAGTTTTGACTCAACATGTTCGAGGAACCATTGCACCATGGTTATTATCTTTTTTTTTTAAATCCAAGAAAAAGGATTCAAATAAAGCAATTAGTAACACAAAAAAAGTATATCAGTCCTCACCTGTTTAGTTTAATGAATTCCTTACATATCCTAATATTGTTGAAGAATTGGAATTTTATTCTGAACAGTTTGACATATATATCCTTTATTTCAATTATTATCTTTGTCTTTTAATCTCTAAGATACCAGATGAAAGATTTTAAGTTATTATCTTTTTCCTTGCACAGTATTCCTCTGAAGAAAGTGGCAAAATGTTGTACATGTATTTTCACAGGACTGTGCCACTAAAGATGGCAAGGTATCAACACTAAGAATTTTTTTTTCTTTTAACTGAGAAGAAAGTTCAGGGACTAAACACTTATTCCCAAATATGAAAATAAATGTTAAGTTTTACAAAAACTTGGGGAAAAAAGCATCCAGGAATGCATTAAAAGCATCATTTTTTTTTCTTAGTAATGAAAGCCTGGACTGCGAACCAATTTAAGTGCAAAATGAACTTTGAAATAATCTGTCACATCCTCCTCTCTTTAATAGAAACTAGAGACAGAGATAACCATGCCCGGGACAAAATACTAGAAACCTAATTTAATCTAAGTCACACTCAAGAGTGGGTGTACTGGGAACATTGTTTAGATTGAGTTATAATGGTTGCTTAGCCAGTACAAGGAAAGTAATATTATGAAGACAGGACCCTGAGTTTAATCAATTTTATCTTCCATATATCTTTGAGCACCAAACTCCAGACAGATGGTTAATCTAACAATTGTTTATCACTTCTACCAAAAAGTTCTTAACAAGAGTGCGTGCAAATGTATTAATATAAAAATAACCTAATACAAATACATAAATTACTAATTTATCATGGACTTTTTATGTGAGAAATTATATAAAATGAAGATGGCATTAGCCATGAGAACAGTGGATATCAGAAATTTATGATAGACAATTTAAATTATATACTATATATCTAGATTATTTTAGCATTTGCTAAGTGTTTCACTTAAATTACCCGAGTTGATCTTTAAACAGAGCTACAAAATGCCTCTGTAAGTTGGTTGAATAGTGGTAACCAAAGAAATGAAATCTTACTCCCTGGAACTTAATATTACTATATTTTGAAAAAAAGGGTATCTGCAGATGTGATTAACCATTTTATGATGAGAAAATAACCCCAGATTATTTTGTAGGGCAATGAATGCCATAAAAAATATTTTTAAAAAAACAATGGTAGAGGTTTCACACAGCCAGGAGATGAGAAGGAAGTGTGATCTTGTGGAAAGATATTAGAATGATGTGACCCAAAGTCAAATAAAGGGAGTATTTCTAAACTCATTCTATGACGCCAGTATTACCCTGATACAAAACCCAAGACATATCATGAAAATAAAACTGCAGGCCAATATCACTGATGTATGCTGATGCAAAAGTCCTCAACAAAATACAAACAAAGCTAATGTAACAACACATTGAAAAGGTTATTCATCATAACCAAGTGAGATTTATCCAAGGGATGCATATGCAGATTAATCAATGTGATACATCAACATATGCAGGTTAATCAATGCAATACATCATACCAATAGAATGAAGGACAAAAACAATATTGTTATTTAAATTGATGCTGAAAAACCGTTTGATAAAATTCAAAATCACTTAATAGTAAGAACCATCACAAATGGTATAGAATGAACATACCCTAACATTTAAAATACCATGTAAGACCCACAGCTAGTATCATAGTGAATGAGTAGAAACTGAAAGTCTTTCTCTAAGATCTAGAACACAACAATGATGCATATTTTCAATACTGTTGCTTAACATAGTGCTGGAAGTCCTAGCTAGAGCTGTCAGTAAAAGAAATAAATAATTGGCATCCATATTGGAAAGAAAGATATCAAATTATCTTTGTTTGCAGATCATATAATCTTATATTTTGAAAAACCTAAAGACTCCGCCAAAAAAACTGTTAGAATAACTGCATTCTGAATGTGATAAACACATTCAGTAAAGTTGCAGGATAAAAAATCAATATGCAAAAATCAGTAGCATTTCTATAGGCCAGAAGTAAAAACCTTCAAAAGAAATCAAGAAAGCATTCCCATTTACAATAGGTACAGATAAAATAAAATTCCTGGGAATAAACTTAACCAAATAAGTGAAAGATCTCTATAATGAATCTATGAAACACTGATGCAAGAAATTAAAGAGGACACCAAAAAGTATAGATATTCCATGTTCATGGATTTGAAGACTCAATCTCTTTCAAATGTCCATAGTACCCAAAGCAATCTACAGATTCAATGTAATACCTATCAAAATATCTAATACATTCTTCACAGAAATAGAACAAACAATGCTAAAGAACTGAAAACCAGAATAGTCAAAGCTATCCTGAGCAAAAAAACAACACTGGAGGAACCACATTACCTGACTTCAGATTATACTACTAAACTATAGTAATTAAAACAGTATGGTACTGGCATAAAAACAGATACCTAGATCAGTGAAACAGAATAGAGAACCCAGAAACAAATCCATACATCTACAGTGAACCCATTTTCAGCAAAGGTGCCAAGAACAAACACTGAGAAAAGGACAGTCTCTTCAATAAATGGTGTTGGGAAAACTGGATAACCACATGCAGAAAAATGAAACTAGATCCCTATATTTCACCATATCCAAAAGTCAAATCAAAATGGATTAAAGACTTAAGTCTAAGACCTCAAACTATGAAACTATTACAGGAAAATTTTGGGGAAACTCTCCAAGATATTGGGCAAAGATTTCCTAAGTAATGCTCCACAAGCCCAGGCAACTAAAGCAAAAATGGATAAATGAGATTACATCAAATTAAAAAGCTTCTGCATAGCATAGGAAACAATCAACGAAACAAGGAAACAACTCACAGAATGGAAGAAAATATTTGCTAACTACGCATCTGACAGGGAATTATATAACCTAACATATAATACATAAGGAGATCAAACAACTCTATAGGAAGAAAATACCCAATAATCATTTTTTAAAATGGGCAAAATATTTGAATAGACTTGTCTCAAAAGAAGACATACAAATGGCAAACAGGCATATGAAAAAGTTCTCAGCATCACTGACCATCAGAAAAACACAAACCAAAACTATGAGATCTCACTCCACTTAAAATGGCTTTTATCCAAAAGACAGGCAATAACAAATGCTGATGAGAATATGAAGAAAGGGGAACCCTTATATACTACTGTTGGAAATGTAAATTAGTATAACCACCATAGAGACCAGTTAGAAGGTTCCTGAAAAAACTAAAAATAGGGCTACCATATGATCCAGCAAACTCACTGCTAGGTACATATGCAAAATAAAGGAAATCAGTATATCAAAGAGTTATTTGTACTCCCATGTCATTGCAGCCCTATTCACAATAGCCAAGATTTGGAATCAACATATGAATGAATAAAGGATGGATGATAAATAAACACAATGGACTACTATTCAGCCATAAAAACTAATAAGATCCTGTCATTTGCATCAACATGGATGGAACTGGAGATCATTATGTTAAGTGAAATAAGCCAGGCATGGAAAGACAAACTTCACATGTTCTCTTATTTGAGAAAGCTAAAAATTAAAACAAACTCATGGAGGTAGAACAGAATGATGATTACCAGAGTATGAGGAGGGTAGTGGTGGGGAAATGAGGATGGTTAATGAGTACAAAAGATATAGAAACAATGAATAAGTCCTAGTATTTGCTAGCACAACAGGCTGACTATAGTATAGTAAAAAGTAATTTAATTGTAAATTTAAAAACAACTAAAAGAGTATAAGGGATTTGATTATAACCAAAGGATAAATGCTTGAATTAATGGCTAAAAAAAAAATTACTGTCTACTTTGGAGAGCTGGATAATTTCTTCCTTGTTTCTGAATAGATACTTCCATTTGGCCTGACTCATTAATCCAAGTACAGTAGGATATATTAGCAATTGCCCAGGCTGCACATTTGCCAATAAGGATCTAATCTGTAGCAATTCCAGCATTCCTATCATCCCTGGTCAGCGAATTGAGGCTAAGCTGAATTCCTTCTAGCTCCAAGGTAGTCTGGTTGGTTACTTCAGCTAAATTCAAAACAAATATTTTACCACTTTTTCTAATTTGATGACTCACATTGTGGGAATAACTGCCAAAAACAGCAAATAAGTAAGGATTCAGTTAGCCCTCAATAAATCTACCTTGGAAAATCCAGGGAAGCCTTATTTTAGAGAAAATGCCTCAATTTTCTGAGCTATCAGAGTTACTGGTGGTGTTTCCTTAAAGACTTGGTCTCCTATCACCACCTCTAAGATGAAAATAACAATGTTTTTGTAAGGGAAGCAGGTTCATGCCTAGCATCTACACAAGGACAATAATCCCAGCAGTATGCGCATGTTGTCCTAGGGGAGAAAAAATTTATTATGATTGTTGAGATTCTGCTCATGGTACTCCCCGTGATCAGTGTGGGGGCACAAGTTAACACTGCCTCTAATGTGTCCTCCAGGTTCACTGGTAGGGCTTTGGACAGAGTCTAGTCTCTTGATTTTGAAAAGACTCTGGAGGCAGTTCCTTCTGTTCTGCTTATTTTTGTCATCATTGGGTGTTATTCACTTGCCTCACACAGTGATTGAGAATGTGGATGGTGGACTTATGAAGGTAGTGAGGAGACTTTTCTTTGGGAGTTGGAAAGGCTGGAATCATTCCCTGTTGTTTGTGATAGACCTTTTGATAAGGTTGGAAGGAAAAGCAGCGGTGAGAGATGTGGTTAGAGATTGTGGTTAGAGACGTCTGGCTAGGGTAGCTAACCCAGCAGACAAGTTAAAGTGCGTGCAACAGTTTTTGTTGTGTCATCACCAGGACATTTTTCTCAATATTAAAGGATCCAGAACAGATCTGAAACAGAAAAGATTATTAATGTGCCTCCCCCATCTACACCTAGGGGCCTAATGGGGGTGCCTTCTCAGGGACCATGATAGTTGCTTTTCCTCTAATACCCTAAAACTGGTGTTTCTAATTCCTTAAGGGGAATGCCACACTTTCAAGCATCTTCTGTGCACACCCAGAGCTTTCACATAGTAGGGTTAGGTCCAAGTGACAAGGGTATTCTTATAAAACTCACAGAGACCCAGTGTTTCTCTCTGTTCAATCTGGAGAGCAATGTACTTAACCAAGTGTTCATCACACTTATGGTCTGCTGCTATGTCAATTCAGCAGGAAAATTCAGATGGCTGACCTAAAATTAATTTTGAATTACCGACACTCCCTTTTGCTAGGTTGTCAGAGTATGAATCAGGCCATCCTGGGATTCTTGTTAGGGAAAAAATAGTACAATCCTGTTCAGGAATGTCAGAAAAGAATTTTGAATTTTTGATAGTTACAAGTAAAGATCAAAGGTCTAGTGTTGTCAATATGCCAGAAATAGACTGGGGCAGTGCCCATGGAATATGTTCTCTCAGTTAGTGACATTGGGATCAGCTTTTGTTCCCATTGATTTACTGGCTTTACTTCAGACAGTAGATTAGGGGTCATAATTTCCTATAAAGGAATAGCTGCTACTTTTTCATGTGAGGTCAAGATGCTGCTGTGGATAGGCCAGCTATGTTCCCGAATATACCATTTTCACCCAGCTAGGGAAGATTATTGGACCCTTTCTTCCTTGTCAATAATTCATTCTGAATTGACTAACCTCAAACTAGATATATCAGGATACATACTAATAAGGCCATATGGGTGAGACATTTAGTGTTGACAAGAGTGCAGTAGTCACTGTAATTTCTTTTTTTAAAAAATTTGTATATATTTAATGGGTACAAGTGCAGTTCTGCCACATGTATATATTGCATAGCAGTAACATCTGGACTTTTAGTCATCACCTGAATAATATATACTGGACCTACTAAGCAATTTCTTATCCCTCAACCCCCTCTTGTACTTCCACCCATCCGAGGCTCCAATGTTTCTTATTTCACACTCTATGTTCATGTGTATACATTATTTAGCTTCCACATATAAGTGACAACATGTGGTAATGAACTTAACTGTTTCTGAGTTATTTCACTTAAGATAATGGTGTTCAGTTACATTGATATTGTTGCAAAACACTTTTTCATGGCTGAATAGTATTTTACTGTGTGCATATATATATATATATATATATATATATATATATATATACATTTTTATATATACCAATCATCGATTGATGGACATTTAGGTTGATTTCATATCTTTGCTGTTGTGAATAGTGCCATGATAAACACGAGTACAGGACTCTCTTTGATACCATGATTGATTTTCCTTTGGGTAGATACCCAGTAGTGGGATTGCTGGATGCAATGCAAGTACTATTTTAGCTCTTTGAGAAATGTCCATATTGTTTTCCACAGAGGTTGTACTAATTTGCATTCCTATCAACAGTGTATAAACATTCCCTTTTCTCCTTTTCTCTGCATCCTTGCTGACATCTGTTTTGTTTTGTTTGTTTGTTTTTTTTTTTTTTGACTTTTTAACAGTAGCCATTTTCACTGGTGTGAGATGATATCTCTTGTGGTTTTGATTTGCATTTTTCTTAATGATCAGTGCTGTTGCAAATTTTTTTGGATGCTTGTTGGCCATTTGTATGTCTTCTTTTGAACAATGTCTGTTCATATCCTTTGCCCACTTTTTAATGGAGTTATTTGTTTTGGTTTTCTTGTGCATCATTTTCAAAAAAGGTGGAACTATTAGTAGAATCAGGGAGGCAATGCGTCCAAAACTCCAAGGGATTCCTCCAGGTAGATTCTTGCCAGAGCCTCCAACTGAAAAAATCATCAGTCTCAGAGAGTTATAACTCAAAGATGTCACTTAGCATGAAAAACTTGACTTTAGTGTAACAGAGAAAATTAATTTTTAAATTTAAATAATATACTTATAAATAGCTAATGTGACTAGTAGCACAGGTCTACATAAACACCACCTCTTTGAATTACATATAAATCAATAACAAAATAAAAGAAAAAAATCACAAATAGGTTCTATAAAGAATATTTTGGGGGAACTAGTGAAATATCTTGCTGTACTAAAGATTTTAATAAATTGTTAGTCTCTGAAATGTATGTGCTTTATGGACTAGAAACACATTTAAAAAACCAAAACCTTATCATCTTTGAAAAGATAAGGATGACAGAAAACAGAAGCCGAACTATGAATTAAAGATGTTTCTGATTATGAAATGGCCACGACTGGAACAAAATTAACAATCAAAGATAAAATAATTTAAATTAATTTCTTCTGTAGCTTAAGAAAATTATAACTATGCAAAGCAATAGAGCTTATTAAACTTTAGATAGTATTAATCAAAAGAGACACCAAGAAAAATCCTCTTAAACTTTCCATAAAAGGTTAATGAAAATAATTCTGCACTTACCCAAATTGCCTAGACAAGAACAAAAAAGCTGTTTTTGGTTTTATATTCTCAGTAAAATATGCCTGAGCTAATAGCATCTGTAGAATTTTGAGAGACAAGAGGTTAGTGTTTCTCAAATTTTATGATAACCTAAATGTTTTTGATATTTGAAGAAAAGAGAAAAACATTTGCAAAATAGTCAAGGGCTAAGGAACCTTGCCAATCATGAGTATTTCTGAACAAAATATTGGAAAATAATTCAGTCAACTAACAGTTTAATAAAATAAGGACACAAGAATGGAAAATTATTACTGTATCTGAATAAGTAATAAGCCTTTAAAATAGTTAAATAAAATTACACCTAAAAATATTTTGAAATTAATTTGTTACCAGTCTGAAAGTTAATGTCAGTTTTATTGTTGTGATGCTAGGTTAAATATAAATGACTTAGAGATAAGCTAGTTATTAAGATATATACTACAATTATGAAAACCCATGTATGAAAGAGTGGGTGGAAACAAAAAATGTGGCAAATGTTTCATTTTTTTATCCTAAATGTTAAATCAAAAAATGTTAAAAAGCAGTTTTGAAAATTTTAATGATAAGTATTTGTAAAATAATAACTCAATAAACATTGATAACATTAAAATGACTGAATAAATACAACACAAGTCAACATAGCAAAACTTTAAAAAATTTTAAAAAGCAAAATGAGAAAGTATGAAAATTAAAAAAAGTTATACCAAAAGGAAATATGAGCAAACATCTATTACAGCAGTAAACACAAGTATTTATTTTTCTCTCTATCATAAAGAAAACTTAAATACAAATCTGCATGGCTTATGTGAGTGAAGACTAAAATAAAATTTCTTAGAAATGTAAAAAATGAAAAGAATTGTATAGTTTCATAAGATAAATTCAAACCAAATGAAAATAAGTAACTATTCATTTTATATAAAATAATAAACATCAAAAAACTAAATGAGAAAGTAATTTTTTATCTATAAGTGCAAACACAAAAAATATATAAATCATTGTAGTTTGAGAATATTAAAAAGTATAGCAAAAATTATGAAAAATGCAGAAATACAATGATAGAAACATAACTGAGCATTAATTTAACAAGGCTTTATTAGCTTTCTGATAATAAGTGAACAAAGTAGATAATGGTAGATGATTTTATAATATAATAAATAACTTGCAAAAATTTTATTTTTTACCATACTGAAAGATAATATTTCTGCAGTAAGCACGAAAGAAAGGCATTATCATCAGAAAACCAAGACTCCTTATCATTACATGAAATCATTAAAAAGGAAGAGTCAAAATAATCAAAATAGTACCTTTTAGGGAGTATATCTATGTGTACGTAGCTTATCAAACAACAGTAGAATTATTTTGAAATTTAAAAATTGACAAAAATGGTAAGCCAAAAGGCAAATATGTGCCTTGGCTATATTAAAGCAAGAAATTTCACTAATAATAGTATGAGCAAAATTCTTCAAAATAACTAGGACATGTGTTGGTAGACATACCATGCCCCCCCTGCCCACCCACACATACAGAGAGAGAGAATGAATAGCACTCATTTATATAATCTTAAAATGATCATTTAAAAGGGAGAAAGTTAATCGTAAATTCACTTATATGATCAATGAAGTCTCTATTAAAGTTTCAATGGATTTCTTTAGAAGAGGACATTCTAGAATTAAAATTCAAGAATAATGTCAAAGTGAGTTTTAAAACAAAAGTGATAAACATGCTCCTTGACTTTATATTTCAGATAATCTGACAGTATTTTACATACAATGATATTAATATGAAAAGAAACAAACAGATCAATGGAAAAGAATAGCTCATGTAAAGAGCTGAAATATAAGATACTGATGTTGAACAAGGAATGCAAATCAAAATATATTGCAATATATATTTTGATCTGCAAAATATTATTGGAAACTTAACTATTTTAAAAAAATATATTTGGACCTTACAGTAAACATGAAATAAAGCCAAGAAGCGTTAAAATAATAACCATAAAACTTTATGTTATAAAAGCAAGAAATATTCAATATCCTTAAAACATAAAACAGATACAGTATATATAAATATTATATAAAAATAATGTATTTTATATAACTATGTAAAAATAAAATGCTTTTACCTCAAATCAAAATTAGCAAATGACACAACCTTCTACTCAGAAAAAATAGAAATGATATATATGACCAATTAAACTACAAAAAATATTTTTTTACCATACATAAATGAAGGCTAAACTAAAACTAAAAACTATTATGCTGGGTTCAGTGTTCTCATATAAGCCTTTAAAAGCAGCAGCAGAAGGCAGAAGTGTCAGTCAGAAATGGCGTGAAAGGAGGAAGGAGAGATGAAAAAGAAGGGGAGTTTGGGGAGATTAGAAGCATGAGAAGGACTCAACCTGCCTTTGCTAGCTTTGAAGATGGAGAAAGGAGCTCCAGCCAAAACATTTGAATGGCTTCTGAAAGCTGAGAACGAACCACAGCCGACAGCCAGTGAGTTATCTTGGACTTCAGTCCTACAACTGCCTGGAATTGAATTCTTCCAACAGCCTGAATGAGCCTGGAAGTGGATTCATTCCTAGATCCTCTAGAAAGAAACGCAGCCGTGCTCACACTTTGATTTCAGCCTTGTGAAACGAGGAGTCGAGAAACAGCTGAACCATACTGTGCCTGAATTTCTGACCCATAGAACTCTGAAATAATGAGTATTGTTTTATGCCTCAGATTGGTAATTTGGTGAGAGAACGCTAACAAACTACCAGAAAAATGCCTCTCCTGATGATTTGGCAGAGGTTAAACAAACAAAAAGTTATTGTCAGATGACAGGCACAGCTATATTTAGTACTGGCAACATATAAATTCTCTCAGATTTTCTAGAAACAAATTTGTTATAGTATGTGTCTAGAGCCTTAAAGATATTCATAGTCCATGCTAATTCTATCAGTCAGAATCCACCATTATGACCTAAGCAGAGCTATGGACTAAAGTTTAAATATAAGGGTTTTGGCCTGGCACAGTGACTCATGCCTATAATCCCAGCCTTTTGGGAGGCTGAGGTGGGTGGATCACCTGAGGTCTGGTGTTCGAGACCAGCCTGGTCAACATGGTGAAACCCTGTCTCTACAAAAAACACAAAAGTTAACTGGGCATGGTGGCAGGCTCCCGTAATCCAAGCTACTCGGGAGGCTGAGGCAGGAGAATGACTTGAGCCCGGGAGGTGGAGGTTGCAGTGAGCCGAGATTGTGCCACTGCACTCCAGCCTAGGTGACAGAGTGAGACTCCTTTCTCAATAAACAAATAAATAAGTAAAATAAATATAAGGTTATTATTCGTAGTAGCAAACATTTAGAAACCACCTTTAATTCCAAATAAATTATGGTCATTTTTATGTTGAAATATTAAGGCAATAATGTCATACTGCAAAAAAATATTTGAATATACCCAATATATAGTACCAGATGAAAAAGTGTGCTTCAAAAATAAACAAAATCTGTTAATATTTATCTGTCCATCCATCATCCACTCACATTTGCACACACATGCACATGTACACACACCACATGGAAAATAGACTGGGAAGAAACACAATCAAGTGTCAATAGTCAGTATTTCTAGTGGATAAAAGTATGACTATTTTAAATCTTCTAATTTCTAATTTTCTGTTTTTCAATATTTTTTGTAATCATGTGAATTATGTTTGTGATAAAACTATTAAGAAGCAAACATTATTTCACATTTTTGAAATAGAAACATCACATGTGTAGATTTAGTATGTAGCTAGACTCTTAAATATATTAAAACTTTAAGTATTATGCCTCTTACTTTGTATATCTGGTTTTTAACTTTTCTTTTTTTTCTTTCTTTCTTTTTTTCTTTTGAGACATAGTCTCACTCTGTCTCCCAGGCTGTAGGGCAGTGCGTGATATCCGCTCACTGCAGCCTCCGCCTCCCAGGTTAAAGCAAGTATCTGCTTCAGCCTCCAGAGTAGCTGGAATTACAGGTGACTGCCACCATGCCCAGCTATTTTTTTTATTTTTAGTAGAGACAAGTTTTCACCATCTTGGCCAGGCTGGTCTTGAACTCCTGGCTTCGTGATCTACCCACCTTGGCCTCCCAAAGTGCTGGGATCCCCTGTGCGATCCACTGTACCTGGCCTTTACTTTTGTTTCCACCAGGAAATATTGATAATGTATCTGGGAACACTTGATTTTTCAGAAGCATATCTTAGAGTTGTCACTAATTTTTCTTTTTTCTGTTTCTTGGACTTATTAATGTTTCCTTTTATGCTTACATATTGACATATCAACAAAAAACCTTGAATTTATTTTTTGATTACATAGATAGAATCTAACTGCATCTAAATAAATGTAATGTTAACTCTCTTTAGCCCACCGAACATCATAATTTAAAATTGAACTGGACATCCGCACAATAACAGTGGGAAACTTTAACACCACATTGTTAATATTAGACAGATTAACGAGATAGAAAATTAACAAGGACATTTATGACTTGAACTCAGTCCTAGAACAAGTAAACTCAAGAAATATCCATAGAATTCTCCACCTCAAATGCACAAAACATACATTTTTCTCGGTACCATATTACACCTATTCTAAAAGTGACGACACAATTGGAAGTAAATCGCTCTTCAGCAATTGCATAGCATTTCACAGACTTAAATGAAATATTGGTTGGCTGTTCGTTTGTAATTTTCTTCCCTTATTCCTTCCTGTCTCCGTTGTTAAGCATAATTATCGGCATAAAAGAGGTCTTTAATACCTATATTTTAGATTACATTTCAGCCTGGGCAATAGAGCAAGACTCCTGTTCTCTCTCCCTCTTTCTCTTCCTCTTTCTATCTTTCTCTCATTAAAAAAAAAAAAAAAATTGAACTGGACATATGTTGCAATGCAAATTTTAAAATGCACTTTACTCAATGGAAATAATATAAAATTAAAAAAAAAACAAAACCTGACAATGTCATCTTCATTATGATCAAGATTGTGAAAATTAGCATCATTTCTTCTCTTTTCTTACCAATTATAGCTTCACAAATATGTTCACATATATTCACAAAATCCAGTTTTAATGAAGTTACAAGACAGGTAAAATCCACAGCACCCCACCTCCCATTAAGACTGTTAAAAACAATTGATATTGGCTAAAAGCCACGCAGGAATAGGTAAGAGGAAAAGAGGAGGATCCAATGGAAACACATTTCAGGACATTTTGGCAAGAAAATTCTCAGAGTTAGGGTATTTTTTAAGTTACAACAGCGTGATTCTGTGTTTTCAACAATGCAAAAGAAACTTAGAATAGACAGATAGAAGTATATCATTTAGTAGACCCTTTTGAACAAATTTGGTTCAGAGAAAATGAGGAGAGATGGCTTTAAAAAGAACCACACTATAAGCCATATTTGCAGAAAGTCGTTTGACTTTGGGACAGCAGAGAAGGATCCTTTAAACTATAAAAACATGTTATCACAACACTGGATGCTGTGTTTCTTCCTGACTCAGTACCAACCCCCATATCACAGGAACCTCCTAAAATAACACATCAGAGGCAATCCAAATTCAATGCTGAGACACAAATCAGCACAGCATAGCACAGATATTTTAGCAACAAAAAATGCTAAAAGAAGTAGCAAAACTTTCTAATAAATAAATATCACCCAGAAAATGTTACTATATAGCAGATGAAAATTGTGCCACATATTTTGGTTTAAAAGTCATAAACAGTCAATGGCTTTTCTAAACAAAACTGTATCAGAAAAACAAGAATTCTGTAACCACGTAGTGAGTCATGGGAGAAAATGCAACGTAAGAGGCAGAAGAAAAAAAGACATGCTTAGAAAATTTAAGACAGAACTGCAAGGGATACAAGCAAGAAGAGGGATTGTGTAAGGCTTAGTAAAGATCAAAGATAATATAGTAATAATACATTGAAGTAAGAATGTATTATAAAAGATTGGAGAGGCAATAATAGACATAAAAAAAGGAAATTAAACATGCCAATAACTGGAATTCCTGAAGAAAATAGATGAAATGATGCACACAGCAAACACTTAAGTATATACTTTAGGCTTAACTTTTGATACTGATTGTACTAGATCAGATCTCCCACTAAAAAGAATATAAAATAAAAAAAGCAGCTACCTTAAGACAGTCTAGAATAAAGAAAATTAGGCAGATTCCGGTGCCAGGTATATGCTCAGAGAAGTGCAGTTACACAGAGTGGATTTTTGTCTTCTCAGCTGTTATCCTGAGACTAGATGTAGTCATCCTACGGTGCACATTCTTCCTCTCTCGAAAATTTAGAAAAACAAATTCAGGAAAACTGTGGCTTTTGGAAAGGTATTCTCAGAAGGTAAAGGGCCAGAGAGGGGATTCCCAAAGTCTATGTATGCGCATCACTGGCTCCCATAAGTCAACAATAAACAAGCTAGACAGAAACAGTTCCAACAATGCTATAACCTAAGAAGAAGGCTTAACCAAAAAGTTTATAATGAAGCTTATAGAATAAGAATGTAAAGAAATTTTTTTGACAGCTGTACACTGTTTCTGTTTTTTTGTTTTGTTTTGTTTTGTTTTTTGAGACAAGAGTCTGGCTCTATCGCCAGGCCGGAGTGCTGTTGCGAGATCCCGGCTCACTGCAACTTCCGTTTTCTGGGTTCAAGCAATTCTCCTGCCTCAGCCTCCCGAGTAGCTGGGACTGCAGGCTCACACCACCACGCCCGGCTGATTTTTTGAACTTTTTAATAGAGGTGGGGTTTCACCACGTTGGCCAGGATGGTCTCGATCTCTTGCCCTAGTGATCTACCTGCCTAGGCCTCCCAAAGTGCTGGGATTACAGGCGTGAGCCACCGCGCCCGGCCACTGTGTTTGTGTTTTAAGCTAAGTATTGCAAAAGAGTAAAGTTTTTTTTAAATTAAAAAGTTTACAGAAGTAAAAACAGTTCAGGAAGCTGAAGCCAACTTATTATTAAAGAAAGAAAAAAAGTAAGTTTACTGTCGCCTAAGTAGGCGGTGTTGATAAAGTCTACAGCAGTGTACAAGTCCTGGGCCTTCACATTCATTCACTGCTCATTTACTTCTCAGCCAGGGCGAATTCCAGTTCTGCAGGCTCCATTCACGGTAAATGCCTTATACAAGTATACCATTTTTAAAAAACCTTTTATACCATATTTTACTGTATGTCTATGTTTAGTTATGTTTAGATGCACAAATACTTACCATTCTGTTACAATTGCCTACAGTACTTAGGACAGTATGATGTACAGGTTTGTAGCTTAGGCGCAATAGTCTGTACCACACAGTAGGGGTGTGGTAGGCTATATCATCTAGTAGGCTGTACTTTGTGTAAGTACATTCCATGATGTTGCTCAAGGACAAATCACAATATGTCATTTTGATATATTAGATTGATTATTTTATATGTTTAGATTGAATTTGGATATTTCTATTTTTTATTTAAGAAATCTATTTTTAAAAATAAATGTTTCCTATCTCCAATTTTCAGTGAAGCTTTTGGTTTTTAATTCCTGTTAATATATTTCAAAGGCCTTTGCTTACCCTTTTTTCTACCAAAGGGAGAAAAAAAAATCCTTCCAAAGAGAATAAAATCTAATTTGGCACTACCATATGTCAGGGAATCACTACTTTTATATCTATCCAAAGCCAATTTTGTTGTCTTGCAGACTTTTTGAAAAGCGATTGCTGTAATTTACATTTTACTAGGGATAAAAAAATATCCTTTTAGAAACTGTTGAATGGTCTGTCATTACTGAATTCAGCATCTTCTAGTCTGTCCTTGATATGAAATAGTCTTGTCCTCTGAGTTCACATTTTGTATTTCAGGTCCTTCCACTTTGTCATTTAATCCACATTTCAGCTATTAAAAAAAATAAGCAGTTGAGTGCTTTTAAAAAGAAAATTATCCAACAGAATATTTTAGAAAATAAGATGCTCAAGACCTTTTCACCTGGTAGAGGGAAGGGGAGGGGGCAATATATATGATAATCACAAATATGAGAAGCCACTGACATTGTGTACTGACAGTGAGTCAATAATTTTCACCAAATATGTTGGAAAAGTTGTGGCTTAAAGTAGCTTGGATAAATGCTGAAACTGATTATTTCCAAATTTAGTAGAAAAAATAGGCGACAATCAATGTAAATTTCATTCCACAAGGACATGTGTGTATATGTATACACACACATATATAAATGTATATACATATATTTAAATATATAATGACATTTCACAAGTAATTAACACATTTCTAGTTTCCTTATAGCTTACTACTGGGAGTATCCCTTACACAAGTAGTTCTAATTTTTATGTGACTACGTGCTCAATCTTTTATATGACCTCTGCTCCAAAAAAAAGTTAAGATACCTTAGTTCCACTCCTAGAGATTCCATTTCTGAACGTCTTGGACTCTAGCCTGGAAATTTGTGATTCTGATGTAGAGATGAATGGACTACACAGATAAGACTTTCATAATCTCTTTCATTTCAAATAGTGGTTTATTCTCCCCCCATATAATGTTATTCTTTCCTTGAAAGGTTGATTTTGCACAAAATAAATTGTGCACTTATTTTTTACATTCTGCATCTCCACATTTTGTCCAGCATTGTTTTGAGAAAATTCAACCAAGTATAATTCTTTACAGCACACAATTTATTAAAATAAACAACCTGTAATAAGTGTCTTACCTTCCTTTTATTTATCAATATGCCATTATTCCCTTAATTATTCTCAAATCACAATAAAGGAGAGAGATGATTTCTTACTATTATTTTGAGACAGGGTCTTGCTTTGTCACCCAGGCTGGAGGGCAGTGCCAGGATCTTGCCTCCTGCAGCCTTGGCTTCCTGGGTCTCAGGTGATCCTTCCACCTCAGCTTCCTGAGTAGCTGGGACTACGGATGTGTACCACCACATCTGGCTTTGTTTGTTTTTTGTTTGTAGAGACAGGGTTTCACCACGTTGTTCAGTATAGTTTCGAATTCCTGGGCTCAAGCGATCTACCTGCCTTAGACTACCAAAGTGCTGGGATTACAGGAGTGAGCCACTATGCCGAGCCATAGAGATGTATTATTTATTGCTCTCCTTTCTTTCATTCTAGATATCGCCACCCAATTTTTTCCAATATCTGCACCAATTTTTTCCAATCTGTTTATTCCTTGAGTTGTTTCGGTTAATTAGCCATCAGATATCTGTCAATTTGTTGAACATTTAGTATCTTATAAATTGCAAGGCAGCATAAGATCAAAGCTGCTTGAGGTGGGAGCCTATTTATGTGGTACAGCTTGAGACATGCCAGATGGTGTCCTGACAAAATAATAATAACAACAATAATAAACGTCTCTGGAGTATAAAGTTCTACTTTTTAAGCTTTCACTCATTTGAATTAAACCTTGTCCTCATTACGTGATGAAAAGAGAATGCTTATACACTGCTGGTTGGAAGGTAAATCAGTACAACCTCTATGCAAAAAAAATATGGAGATATTTCAAAAGACTACAAATAGAACTACCATTTGATCAGGTAATCCCACTACTAGTTATTGAAACAAAGGAAAAGAAATCATGATATTAAAAAGACACCTGCACATGTACGTTTATCACAGCTAAGTTCACAACTGCAAAGATGTGGAATCAACCTTAATATTCATCAACCTATGAGTGAATAAGGAAAATGAAGTGTATATATGCATATATATATATATATATATACACACACATATGCACCGTGAGTGCTATTAAGCCATAAAAAAAGAATGAAATAATGTGTTTTGCAGGCCCTGGATGGACTGGAGACCATTATCCTAGGTGAAGTCACTCAGGAATGAAAAATCAAATACCAAATACTCTGACTTACAAGTGGGAGCTAAGCTATGGGTACACAAAAGTATATAGAGTAGTATAATGAACATTAGAGATTTAGAAGGAGGAGGGTAATGGGGAGCAAGGAATGAAAAACTACCTGTTGGATACAATATACATTCAGGTGACAGGTTCACTAAATGCCAAGACTTTACCACTATAAAATTCATCCAAGTAACCAAACACTACCCATACTCTTAAAGCTATTGAAATAAAAAAAAATACAATAAAAAATGTAAAAAATAAAGTCAATTAATCTTATCTTCATCAGATATCCTCTTCCTCAAATCCTCATCTAGTGGGGATTCTAGCTTTTAAAATATAGATTTAAATAATCATTAAGGACTCTTGATATGTAACTTTGAAAAATATACTTATGTCTAAGAAATGACAAATGAGGATTACATGCAGGATTTTTATGAGGATCAAACAAAATATAGTCCTGTGAATAAAATTTGTTTTCATCAATGGTTATTTTTGGGGTGAATTATTTGACTACTTAATTTTTTAGGATTCCTGAGAAACTTAGGAAGAGGAAACAAATCAGGAAGAGGTCATGGGAAAAAATGGGGCAAAAACAAGGAAGAATAAAAACAAACAAAATTTTTTGAAAGCAAATTAGCAAAGTAAAAATTTTGCCTAATTCACAATTTTGCCGGGGATTCGCTTTGTGTTGAGTTAGGTCAATAAAATCAACTTATTGGTCAGAACTTGAATTTGTGTTGATTAAGCCAATGGAACCTCAATTCGTCCTGCTCATGATTGTGATGGTGGTGAAATGAAAGTGTGTCTGTAAAGCACTGTCCACTCTAAGATATAAACCACATTTTACTTAATAATAATGAGGTTGGTGAGGATGATGTTGATAGAACATGATCCATAGAGCTACCTGAAGGTAACGACTATTTGTTCATTCAGGCACACTGCATATGGTGAAAACAATAGCTAAAAATACGAATTCCTGCAGTGAGAGCAATGTGATTTGAATCTGAGGTGCAAACTATTTGTTTACATATGACTAGCTAGCTCAATACATAGCATTTATAGGTGGGAAAACAGAACATCATAAAAATAATGTGCTGATCCTGAGGAATTTGTTCTTGACTTGTATGCAATACCACAGGACAGTGTCATTGTTGTTCATTCACTCACTACCAGTGGTGGGTGTTTGGATGGTTAACTGGCTTCTTTTCAAGCCCTTAGGAAATACTGGAGATTAGGCAGCATTATGCCCCAGACTCCTCCTGCATGCTTTGAGAATGTTAGTAATAGTCTAGTGGAATAGGGATTTTTTTTTTTTAATGAAAATTAAGTCCATGTCAGGAAAGAAAGGATAGAGGAGAAAGATCAAGACAGAAAGCAGCTATTCCTTAAGGACACCGATCTTAAAATGACAATGGCTGATGAATGGTGATCATAAAATGTAATGTAACTAAATTATTAAAGTAAATTTATTTCTACTAAGGAAAGGTTTTTTATTGCATTAAAATAAATGAGAAAGTAACATTGGCCCGTTTTCCTCTAAATCAAGGCACCGTACTTAAGAACTGATACTTTTTCAGTATGTTTACTATTTTAGTACTTTTTTATTAATAATTCCACAGGAATACATGGTATTTAATGAAAAATATATATTTTAACAAAGCAGATATTATTGTAAGTAGAGAGGTAAAAAGGTACTTTTTGACATCTTAATTTTTTTCTCAATATTTTGAATATTTATTTTCAAAAATCTACAGTAAAAACTCACACCTTGTAGTCCATAAAATTACATTTTAAAATATGTGTATGATTTACCCAAAAGTTCAAAATAGTTGTTATGGGTGATAACAAATGCATATTTTCTATGAATGTGAAATAACGTATGAAAAGAGAAATGTATGTCTCTGTTTAGATGAAATGCTTTTCCATACCACATCTTCAGGAGCTGTCAGACTTTGGTGTCTCATTTGTATACTCTGTGAACATTCTGGCCCCACATGGATAGCTCCTCAGTGTTGAAGCTTTTTGGCGCTGCAATGTTCAGCCTTAAAATATGGTTTTACCTGAATCATCTCAGAGAAGCTCTTCATTTAGCTTATCTTGGTATCACCCTCTGCCCCTCACCCTCAAAACACACGCAGAGTTTAATTTCTGACAGATTCTTTTATGGATCATGTTGGGTAGCAGTACACCCTCTAGGTCAAAGTCGTGATCTAAATCAGACCTTTGTCAGGGTACATCAGCTGGATCAGCTGTGGAACCATGATTCATTTCAGCTGGTGTCCACAAGAATCTCTCAGCTTTCATGACGCAGCAGCGACTTTCCTAAGTTGCTGTGATGCAGTCTCTGAAAATCACAAAGGAGAAATTACAGCTATATAAAGTGGAGAGTTAAACACTGCTGGCCCTTCATGTCCACAGTGCATTTTTGCTGATTCAAGGCAAATATTGTTTAACTCACAAAGTTATGTTGACACTAGCTGTTTTTATTATTTTGACTCAGCTTTTTACTTAAAAAAAATAAAAGTTTACCACATGGTAAAAATCATTTTGTACAGAGGATTTTCCATTTTAGATCCCTTCCCCTCCCACTCCAGTTAAAAACGTAAAAATAAAATAAAACCATAGTTTTGTTAAAGGAGGTAAATATTAATGAAAAAATGGTTAATTTTGGATTAGCATAATTAATATTTGTAAGCAGGTAGTTTAAAAGTCTCTGAAAGAGTTATCATATATTCCTGCATATATTAGTTAGTATACTTCTAAAATATCTTTTGGCATATAGCAATCTGTAGTCTTTTTCATTGATCACAATACCTGGCAAGTAGAGGCCAAATTACTTCCCTTTTTTGGTACTATTAATATGCTGCTAGGTTTGAACATCTACATGCTGACAGAAAAACCACAGCAACAAGAGACAATAGTTCTATCTTGCAGGTTTGATACGGCCAAGTGTATTTTCATAAAATAACATCAAGATTATGGAGTTGTTGGTTAAATAATTTTGATCATAATAATTCCAAGACTTAAAACCCTGATACATGATGCACAGAAGAGAAAAAAGGAAGTTGAGGGAGTAGGGAAGAATATCTGTTTCATGTGTCAGAATGGCTATACTGTAAAAAAGAGATTTTTTCATCAAAAGAAACTTGAGTGTGCTTAGGCATCACTTATAAAATTGACAAAATAGAGATTTCATACCCTATCCCAGAACTACTGAATAAAAAGAATTAGGGGTGTCTCCTGAAAAATCTGCATTTTGAAAATATCTCCAGGTAAGAATAATTAGACAGCCAACATTGGGAGCCCCATTTTATGTGATTCATAATAGAATTAGAATAAATCAGTGTTAGCTTCCTGGGAATATTAAATTAATATTCATCTTTTTTGTCCTATATAATACCAGCCACATAGTAGTTATTGAAATATTTGTTAAATGAATGAACAAAGATACTGGGAGGCATGTTTCATTCAAATGTAATGAAAAGGTATTTTGTCAACTTGAATTGTCCTTTCCTGTGCCTGCAGCTGTTCAAGCAAAGGCTAGATGATTACTTATTGGTGTTGCTGGTATCGGAAAAGTGCAGGGACTGACATATAGTAAGCACTCAACAAATGTTTCACAAATTAATGCATAAACTAAATGTGAATTTCTTGATCAAATTAAGTGACTGTGAAACAGATCAGTGGTGGAATTACAATCAGATTAATAAGAACAAATGGGCTTACGAATAACTCATTCTATAGGAGGACATAGATATAATTATACAACTTTTTGGCATTTCTCAAAAATGACAGATCTTCAACTTTAGAAGTACACAAACACCTCTAAAATCCATAAGTTTAAATGCCAAATCTACTTTTGATTCTTCAGCAACATTCCTGACCTAAATTAATCACTCCCAATATTCTAGCATTCAAAGTACTTTGTATTTACCTTTCTTTTATCATTTATTATTTTTTTTGAGAATGTATTTGTTTTTCTCTGGTAAAAACTACCTTCCTTGAGGTTGAGGGCACTATCTTTTTGCCCTCCTCCAACCTCCTCGCAATGATAGGTCTGTTGGACTCGGTAGTTGTTAACTGTTGTGCTGAGTCATTCACAGTACTAGCGCATGGAGCACTTTTAGTAACTTGACAATTCTCTTCATTATCAATCAGTGTTAAGGTTCTGCTATCATTATCAGGCACTAAAATTGTATGCTGATTTAAAGACAAAAATCCAATTATACATGAATATCTTATCTCTGATTCTTTACCTCATTATAGCACATGGATCTTATTACATTTTCTTCTTGGGGTAGGAAGGAGTAGCCAGCTGCATGCTCAGTTTTCTTTCTTTTTGTTTCTAAGGATTAGCTTGTTAAAAAAATGTGTAACTATCTATCATCTATCTATCTATCTATCCATCCATCCATCCATTCATCCATGCATCCATCATATACTTAGGCAGAGCTTACTACCATCTTGCATAAGATGCAAGTTTGTAAATGCATTATACTTGTTCTT